>BMAW01044884.1:1198989-1296353 GCA_019974015.1 Nephila pilipes
AAATATAAAATATAATAAAATTTTACAAAATATAAAATATAATAAAAGAATAATTGCCAGTTTTTTGTGGAAACTGAATTTCCATACTTTAACCTTTAATATACCTATAAAAAAAACTGTCAAATATATAATTCTCAGCCAAATTATAAGGTTTCAATTTGTGAAAGCGTATAGCCAGAAAAGTTTCTCAAATAAAACTATTCTACAAGCCTTCCATTTTTTCATAGATCAACGTAAAACTTCAAATTGTCGTCCAATAATATGAAGTATTAAGGTATCATATTATTGGACGACAGGTATCATATTATATGTGATTTATTTTAAAGGCTAAACGCAAAGGAAAAACTTGGTAAAGTAATTTTCTGTTATTGGTAATGTAATTTTCAAACAGATTTCCTAATATTATATATTGATTTAAAATAAGGAAGGAAACAATGGTAGCTTTATTTTCTTTAATATAGTAAGATTAACGTGAATAATATGAACTTTCTCTCTGCGTGAAGTTCTTAAAAAGTCTTCAACAAATGCAACAAATGCACAAATGTGTTGAAAGGGGTTTCTCAAAATTTACTATCAACAAACACAACAAATTCCCTCAAGGTTATTAAAATTTGAAAGATATATTAGAAAGTTTACAGCTCCTTTGAGAAGCATTATTTACAAATTACAAAGGTTCGGTATTTCTCAAATAAAATATCTCTAAAAGATTCCTTCGAAAAGGATTTAGGATAGAATGCAAAAAAAAAAAAAAAAAGGTGCACCCTAATTCAAAACTTGTGACTGCTTGTGTTAGAACAATTTTCTCAAGCGTTGGAAAAGAAATTATCTTACATTTACTATTTATTGTGTTTCTAATGCTGTGACGTTGTAATATAGAATGAAATAATTCTACTGCTCCTTAGACTGATATCCATCCACGAACAAGAGCTTGAAAACTCCTTCAAATTTCTTCAAAACCAGATCAATCTTCGTTAAAAAAAAACAGTATAGTAAACCAAAAGTTAATTAGAGCGTAAAATGAATCTAGCGTTCTTGAAACAAGGAACATAAATAAACCGAATAAAAAATAAATAATGTTGAAACATGTGAAAAATGTACAAAATTACTTTTTTATATTTCGTTTACGAGATAACAGAGAAAATATTTCGCTTTTTTTTGTATTGAAAAGTTGCAAAAAGACTGAAAAATGCGTATTTCAAATAAATATATGAATGTACAAAATATACGCATAAATATTTTAATGGTACGCGTTTTTTTTAATTGAATTTCTCACCTTTAACTATTACTCACTAAAAACATTACGAATTTGAAAATAACGTCAATATATTTTTTTCGCACTATTTCATTCTCTAACGGTTTTTTTTACTTGGCTGCGAAAAATTCAGGAAAAGAAAAACAAGTTTCAATAAAAAATAAGACTCCGTTAACCAGAAAATATATACTATTTTTCCCCATCTATGAAGTGAATTCAATATTCTCATTTCTTTCATCTTTTCAATATAGATGAAAGCTTTATTTTCTCGTACGCACAACAAACACTATAATCATTCAAGAAAATTTGTAGACTATCAACTCAACGAAAACTATCTACAAAGAAAGAAAAATTCATGAAACGATCTATTTTGGTCCATTTTCAATGTGATAGCGTGATACAAAACGGACCTAATTGTTGCGCAGGGGTGTTTATTTACCGATTGAAAAGTCGTATGACGGGAAGAAAAAAAACTTTTCATTCCCTAATCGAAATTCGACCGCCACGCCCGCCTCTCTCAAATATTCATATAAATAAAATGACGACTTTAGTGTCGACGATGATCGATAGATGGCGGTGCTAGACAGACATCAAATAAAGACACAGCAGCCTGTCTCCGACAATTTTTTCTTCAAATTTATTATCAAATGCTTTTTATTTGTTTCCTTCGTAAAATTTAAAAGTGATTTCCCCGAGTAAGAAAATTTTTGCGTTATTGAAGATTATTTTTTCTGCACATCGTAAAAATGAATCTGTCCAGGAATAGGCATTTATGTAATTGTTATACATTAATGTGTTTTTCAATTATTCGTAAAACTCGAATTAAGATATAAAAAAAAATATGTGCATAGTGTTTCTACGATACAGATAAATATTTACATAACCGTATTTTCTAACGTTCAATTCACTCTTCTGATCGGCGAATAATTACAAAAAAATATTACTTGATAAAAAACTATTGACTTGTTTATATAATGATAAGTTTATTCCCCCAGATGTTAAAAATATGTATAATCTGAAATGGAAATACTGTTTAAACACAGAAAAATGCCTCTTTATTAATTTTGTATTTTGACTTCATCTATGTAAAGATCATCCTCTCGCATTTATATTTCTCTCATCTGAATAAATTGATTTTTTCCCCAGAATTGAATGTATTTATTATTTCTTCTATCCTATTTTAATGGCAAATAAATGATTGAATTCAGAAGCAACGAGCAAAAAATAATTATATTTTGAACGCTTCTAATTTTTAAGGGTTCTGTAAGGATACTTTCAAGGATGTAGTAACATCTTTACATTGAAATATTTTTCAGTTAAAAATTGTTGACGAATCTGCATTCTAATTCGTAATATTACATGGAAATATTATTTTAATGTCCTCTCCAATTTCTCCAAATTTGAAAATGAAAATACTTAAAGTTAAAATTCAGAATTCTGAGACATGTTTTAAAATTTATATTTGAATTATTGAATCTTTTTAAAAACTCTTCGAACAAGTAATGACATTTTTATTTTATGGTTAATTTACGTATCATTATGAGCAATGGTCATTATCATTATGATTATGAGAATGAATTCAAATACAAAATATTGCGCGCATTTAATGTCAAAAATAAGTGGCGCCATTTCGTACAAAAAATTCAACACTTCATTCAAAAATCAATCTGTAAAATTAAATTATATTAAAAATCTTATTGTTCTCAGAAAACGCATACCACAATGTAAAAAAAGTCTCTTGAAAACTTAAACTTAATTATCATCTGGAATATAGTTATATACAAAAGACAAAAGTTATTTGTTTATTTTTAGAAATGTACGTATCTATCAAAATAACCCTATTTTAAAGTTAGGTCTTATTTTCGAAAAAAAAAAAAAAATACAGTATTCTACAAAATCCACAATTTACATTCAAGAATTCAACAAAAAAGTCACCTTGAAGAATACTGCTTATTAAAGGTACAGTTGTAAAAAATCCTTAATAACTTTCGCAACTTTCATTCCACCAAATTTTTTTGTAACATATTTGAATTTCTTATGTCATCAAAAAAACTCGTAAATTCTAACACAATTCGTACTAGTAGTTACGGAAATATTTAAGGTCGTTTATTTACGATTAGAAGACGTACAACGTTGAGGGGCAGCGTTTTAAATACTTAACTAACGGTCCAGGTTTTTTTTTTATTTATTTATTTATTATCGCGGGGTGTTAACAAATGGGAAGGGGGCAAAGAGGAACAAAAGGCAAATTCTTAACGGATTCTCGAATTTCTGGAACTAAATATAAAGAAACGAAATTTTGAGAATAGATTTACCTAATTCCGTAATCATGACGAGTAAGCTCTTTTAACTAGTTAACTATGTTAATTAAATTAACTAATCCAATAATATTCTACTTTTATTTCTTTTTAGCCATTTAAATTGATACTAACTTTATCTATCAGTGATAAAAATTGTGAAACCTTTTAGGGATTTCCCCCCCTTTTTTTTATTGACTCTAACAAAATGTAGCTTCAATACGTTTTACATATCAGATCGGGTAGAGGCGTATTTATAAATAAAATCAGTTGATTTGTAGTTACACATAAAAAATTTCATCAAGGAAATATGAGATGATATCAGATTAAATAACACCGCATTTTTGTTTCCTTAAGAAGCTACTTTAAAGGGCTATTATGTTACCTTAAAAGGCTATAAGGTCTTGAAAACCAATTCGAATTCAACGTGTAGTAGCAGTTACTATTAAACTAGACGACAGATAACGGAGGAATAAGGAGTCGAATTCACAACCCATGGATAATGATATCCATGACATTTAATTCCTGGATAGTAAGATTTTAAGCGCGAGTATGAATATTGATACCGCTTTAAGAACTCAAACATGGTTTGAACTCAATCGCAAGGAGATAAAAAGCTCGAGCCGACTGTTCATTATGCATAAAAGGTTTTCTACCCGTCTAATAACGGGTAGGTCATGGTCGCGAGCCAGTGAACGATGTTGTTTCAATGGGGATGTAGGTTCGAGTCCTGATGCCACTAAAGATCTGTTGTGTAACAAGGCTGATGCACGTTCAATTTGTCGGGGCATGTGGTTAAAAAAGTTTAAATTAAGAAAATGGGATACCAGCTCAGGTGTCGTCTTCGTCACTTGACCTCTGCTCAATACGATAAGGTTCGCTGCCAATATGACGTAGTATGTTATTAAAAAATCAATCCCCATTGCCTTTCACGCCTCCCCGTAAGAAATTAAAGTTTTTGGGTTAAGTACAAGAACTGCGTATTCCCTTACGATCTGATCTGGAATTCGACTCAGAAGAAACAGAATAATTATTAAGAGGGAAAACAACCCACGTTCGGCACCTTTGACTCATTCTGTAGTTGCTATGGTAACGAAACAGAGAGAGAACCCACTTTAATTAGGCGATACTCTCCCTATCAACTCGAAACCTCATATTTGGAAAGAAAAAAAGTGAAAAGTTGGATGAAGGAAAGGAGTGACTTGAAAATCAGATGTTTTAGCTTTGTACGTTACATCAAAGTTTTGTTATTTGTGTAATTATTTTAACAAGCATTAGTATATCATACAAGTTAATTAAATTGCAGGTATTCACTTTCATGTGCCCACGAAGGCATTTATTATTTCATTCCGATAAATAAAACAAGGGGAAGTAATTTGTTCTATGATTAGCCAGGTTTCTTTTCCAATTAATTTAATTTTCTTCCCAAGAGAAAATATTATCACTTCTAAAAGAAATGTGAGGCGATTTCTCCAAGCATGGGTGCATAAATACTTGATAAAAATATCAATAGTTGTTTGGAAAAAAAACATACATGGAAATTAAAATCATGTAACAGAAACACATCACGTAACAACAAAGCAAAAGCATGATATCCAAGTTAAGAGTTTATGCATTTCAAAAAAAGAAAAAAAAAAATGAATAGAATTACAAAACTCACAAAAACAAAAATTTTTTAAACCTGATTGATTGATGTGTTTCTTAATATTTTATGTATTAACAGGAATCGAAAATAAGTTCTAAAATGAGAATTTTAAGCCTGCTTTACATTATATTGGGTTGTTCGGAAAGTAATTTTGTTTTTGTTTTTTGTGTGGAAATGAAAGACAGTTTTCGTATAATAAACAAATACTTTATTAAATTATACAGTGGCACAAACAATTGAGGATACACCTTACTTTTACTTGATAAATCCAACTTTCAATCAAAATAACACCTTAACCAGAAGTGCAAACGAATTTTTATTCTTAGACATAACAAAAGGTTTAATTAACAGTAAAAACAAAGAAAAATCAACGGCAAAATTCTAAAATAAAACTTTTTAGAGGCATTTCAAATAAACAAAAGCAGATTCTTACCTCAAAAAATTGAGGATACACAAATGAAATTTTTGTTTAACTACCACTTGATTTCTTTTTGCTTGCTACTGAAAATCTAAGTTTGGAAAATTTTATCCTAAACTTTTTCAACTGTTATTTCTGTCTTTTGAAGTTGGTTATGAGAATATAAAGCTGTAATTTTAAATGGAAAATGGCTCCTCGGAAAGAGACTAGTATTGATGTAAGAAAATTTATATTAGGGTTATTTAAGAAGGGAAAATCTTATCATGAAATAGCTGAAATTGTCGGTAGGAGTCACTCATGTGTCCAGAAAATCATTGGGAAATTTAAACGCGATGGATTAATTCAAAATAAGAGTAGAAGAGAAAGGAAAAGTATTCTGAGTGATGTAGCTAAAAGGAAAATTTTAAAAGATATCAAGATTAATCCTAAACTGAGTGCAGTCAAACTAGCTGCAGAAACTTCTTGAATAATCTGCAGAAGTGTAAGTGCTGAAACTGTGAGAAATGTGATTAGACATGATGGATATAGCAGTCGAGTAGCTAGAAAGAAACCTTTCATAAGCTTACAAAATCAGAAAAAGCGTTTGGAGTTTGCAAAAACTCATCAGTTGAAGACAGAAAACTTTTGGAAGAAAGTTATATTTAGTGATGAAAGTAAATTCAACATTTTTGGAAGCGATGGTCGTCACACCGTTTGGAGAAAGCCGAACACCGCTTTGAATCCAAAAAATTTACGTCCTACAGTTAAACATGGTGGTGGCTCCGTCATGGTTTCGGGTTGTATGGCTGCAAATGGGGTAGGAAATTTATTTTTTATAGTGGTATAATGGATCATAAGCTTTATATAGACATACTCCGCAACAATCTTAAAGAAAGTGCACAAAAATTGGGTTTAGATGGAAATTTTATATTTCAGCACGACAACGACCCCAAACACACGGCACGTAATGTCAAAATGTGGTGTCTTTTTCATTGTAAACAGCAATTGCACACACCGCCACAGTCCCCTGACATCAATGTCATAGAAAATTTGTGGGCCACACTAGAAACAGCGGTCCAAAAACACCAGATTAGAAACAAAGCCCATTTAAAGCAAGTGTTACAAGAAGAATGGGATAAAATATCTCCTGATACCACTAAAAAATTGGTCGAATCGGTACCAAGACGTTTGGAGGAAATTATAAAAGCCAAAAGACATGCAACAAAATACTGATACTGTCTATGCATTTAATATATCGAAAAAATTTCATTGGTGTATCCTTAACTTTTTGAGGTAAAGATCTGCCTATGTTTACTTCAAATATTTGTGAAACTTTTAATTTTAGATATTTTTTTGTTGATTTTCGTTATTTTTAATGTAAATTAACCCTTTTATTACGTGTAAAAGTAAAAATACGTCTTCTATTCTAGTTAATGTGTTATTTTCATTAAAAGTTGGATTTATCAAGTGAAAGTAAGGTGTATCTTCAATTGCTTGAGCCACTGTATATTGGCCGTTCTGGTCCAACACCTTTTGCCATCTTTCTAGTAGTAGCATAATTCCACGCTCATAAAATTTTTGGTCTTTGCTGGCAAAAAACTGATCGAGGTGGTTTTTAACCTCCTCATTTGAGGTGAAGGTTTTACCGTCTAAAAAATTTTGGAGTGATCGGAACAAATAATAATCCAATGGTGCCAGGTCTGGAGAATATGGTGCGTGTAGCATTGTATCCCATTATAGCTGTAAAAGCTTTTGGCGAGTGACCAAACTAGTGTGAAGTCTCGCGTTGTCTTGGTGATACACTACACCTTTCCTGTTGATTAGTTCTGACCTCTTCTGTTGAAGTGCATCATTCAGTTTGTCCAGCTGATGACAGTAGACTTCCGAATTAATCGTTGTGTTATCCGGTAAAAGCTCAAAAAAAAAAAAAACGATACCTTTAAAATCCCACCAAACAGACAGCATCACCTTTTTTTTGGTGAATATCGGCTTTGGAAATGGTTTGAGCCGGTTCATCTTTTTTGCTCCATGACCTCTTGCATTTGACGTTGTTGTATACAACCCATTTTTCGTCCCCAGTGATGATGTGCTTCAAAAACGGATCATTTTTGTGACGCTTGAGAAGCGAATCGCAGACGTCAATGCGGTGACATAGATTTCTCTCTGTGAGAACATGGGGAACCAATACATCGAGCTTCGAGGATAATCCCAGGCCTTTAAAGTGGTCATAAACTGTTGAATTTGATACATTTAACCTCAATCCGATCTCACGTGTTGTTATTCGCCGGTTCGCATCAACTAATGCCTTTATCGCGTCTTTATCAGCTTCAACCGGCCTTCTCGAACGTGGTGCATCTTCGACATCAAAATTGCCGGATCGAAATTTAGCAAACCAGTTCTGGCACTGGCGTACGTCAACATACCTTCTCCATACACATCGGTCAATTTCTTTCTGGCTTGAACAGCATTTTTACCCTTTCTGAAGTAAAACAGTAAGATATGTCGAAAATGCTGCTTATCGCTCTCCATATTTAAAAGGGCACCAACCAAAAACTACTGCGTAGAATTAATTGGAATTTTTCACACACAATCCTTGCTATATGAGCTCTCAAAGCATTTAAAAATTATACGGCTTAAATTTGAAGTTGGGTGCAAAAAAATACAATTAAATCCTCTGTCGGGAAAAAACGAAATTACTTTCCGAACAACCCAATAGATTTTTAAGGCCCGTGTTTAGCTCTAATATCATCAAACTAAAAACTCAAAATAATCTTAACTTTATCTCTTTTATTGATGGTCGAGTTTTAGATATACGAATTTTCCGAAACTATCTCGTTGTGAAACATGATAAAATTAAAAAAGCAAGTGATCCGTTATTTTATTAAGATTAAAAAATATTATCTGAATAATAATAATAATTGTTCATAAATTGCTATCGAAACATTCGCAAGATTGTTTCTTAAAGTCAAATGAGAAGCAACAAGAGGGCTATCAGCGGCGTTCTTCATCGTTTTGTTGTGGCCCCAGTAGCCTAATGATCAAGGTAGCAGAATCGTGGCAAGTAGTTTTCGTTGAGTCGGGGGTTCAAGCCTGGTGCCACTAAAGACCCGCTGTGTAGCCAGGGCTGATGCCCTTTAAATCTGCCGAGGCCCAAAGTGCTCCCATTAGCGTGGTGTGGAAGTCAGGAAAAGGGAGTGCCAGCTCAGGTGTCATCCTCGTCACCTGGTCGAGGTTCCAAACTACGAACTCCATCACCAATAGCCCTCGTGAGACGTGTAATTCCAGTACAAAGTGAATTAAACCAAAAAAAAAAACGTCGTTTTGATTCTCAGTTAAATGACGAGGATGACACATGAACAGGAGTCTCACTCTTCAAACTTCCACATCACGCCAACGATTGATCGCAATCAGATTTGTGGTACATCAACCTGTAATTCGGCTGGACTTTTGTGGCATTAATGATTGAGCTCAGGACTCGACAAAAATAATGCCCACCGTGAGTTCGCAACCATGGCAAATCCTTCGTCAGAAGTTATATTTTCTTCCAGTTTCAATTAAAAATGGCATCAGTACTAAAAACACACGCATTATATGATCTTCACAGACAAATTATGAAACAAGTCATTCAGAAAGTACATATTTGAAAGCAATTTTAAAAATCTTAAATTCTCTTTCAATTATGTATAGTAACTGATGGCGATATATGACAGAAAAGTGGAATTTTACGAAAAGAAATCGCCCTCCAGCAAAACAGAAAATAAGAAGATAGGCTCCGGGAAACTCAGCCGAAAGTGATCGAACGCCATCGTGGTCCGAGTGCATCGGTTCCCACCCTCGTCGATATTCATTTCACCCTTTCTCAGAATAGATCAATATCGCATCCGATCCCTAAAATGCAGGTGACGCTACAAAAAGCCAATTACGAATGAAATTGCATAAGATATTCTTTCTAGATGCATCACTGATCAATGCAACAGCAATTTGAAGTCTGTCATTTTAAATACGCCAATGATAATTGTTAACAAATATAAAAACCTTTGCTCAACTCACACAATGCTAAGAGTATAACCCACAGAATATACGAATCAAATTCAACTTCTTACAAATCCATTTTTTTTCCTCAGATCGAAATCTTACAAAACTTCCATTGTAAGAATAAATTGGCAACCTTTTATTGGAATTCTATAACGTAGCATCAAAGCAACTTAATAAATAAAATATGAAATCTTTAACATTTAAATATTAACGTAGCAGTTATTTTCAAATTAACTAGCAAAATAATTTATTCCAATTTCATAAACCGAAAAAAAAAAAAAAAAAAAAAAACGAAAATGAAAATAAATTAATTTTATTGCTTTTTTCATCGAGCTTAATGATTGGGATTGATTATTAAAATCGCAGTAAGAAGTAAGCAAGGGCTATTGGCGATGGACCTCGTCAACATGAGCTTCGGTCAAGTAGCGAAGATGAAACCTGAGCAGTTATCTCCCTCTCCAAAATTCCACACCTTGTCACAGGAGTACTTTGAGCTTCAACAGATTTAACGTGTATCTTCCCCGCTATACGGCATGTCTTTAGTAACATCAGGTCTCGAATCCACGACTCGACGAAAATCGCCAGTCGTGAGGCCGAGACTTTGACCACTAGGCTACCTCGTAGCAATTAGAAGCAACACGAGGGGCATTGGTGTCGTATCTCGTCAAACTGAAACACTGTCAATAGTAGAGGAATATTTGCTGACTAGCACCCCTCTCTCCAAACTTGCTCGCCTCGCCAACTGGGGGACTTACAGTCTCACCGGATTTAACGTGCATCAGCCCAGTTGCACAGTAGATCTTGCGGGGCATCAGAACTTCAATAGATCACTAATTCATTTGGTTACCACGGCTGCTGAAATGAATTAAAATAACATTAAATCAATTATATGTATAGCTAAGTGAATGAAGAATTAAATCGGCTAGATGTTTCCTTCTATTTCAGACAAAATCTTTTTCAAAAATAATTAGGACTTAAGTAAAAACAATAATTCCACAACTCAATGAGGTTTCTTTAAAACCAAATTAAAAAAGTAGATTAAAACACTGATCAAGAAAATTTTAAAATTTTAACTTTGCAAAATATTTAACATGTTTTCCAATTAGTTAAATAATATCTCGTTGAAATATTGTGCAACGAACATGATATTTTAAAGAAGTATTTTTCTAACTAGTTTTGTTGGAGAGTTAGGTGTCAAATAAGATGTCGTCCTCGTCACTTGACCGAGGTTCAAAATTACGAGATCGATCACCCTCGTGTTGCTTCCCAATGCGACGTCAATAAACAATAAATCTAAGGAGAGCTTTTACTTAAAATATTTTTATATTACATTATACATTTCCTTCATTAAAAATATTTTTCAATTAATATAGTTCGAAAGTGTTACATATTGTACGCAATGTTTTTCTGTCTTCGAGCTCCGCTCCATAATTAAAAATCACGCACTTGCATACAGCTTCCCTAATTATGTTTTGGTTTGGTTTTTAATAACTTCATACTCGATGCAACACGAGGGCTATTGGCAGAGGACATTGTAATTTTGAACTTCGGTCAAATGACGAGGATGACACTAGAGCTGGCTCTAGTGTCATCCTGAACCCCTCTCCTGAATTAAACACCATGACAACGGGAGA
Organism: Nephila pilipes; assembly: GCA_019974015.1. Classification (NCBI taxonomy): domain Eukaryota; kingdom Metazoa; phylum Arthropoda; class Arachnida; order Araneae; family Nephilidae; genus Nephila; species Nephila pilipes. Next base: position 1,210,250 of record BMAW01044884.1, read on the forward strand.
ACTTTGGGCCTCGACAGATTTAACGTACATCAACCCCAACTAAACGATAGGTTTTTAATGGTATCAAGGCCCTTATCCGCGTGAGTGAGTGAGTGAATGTAAAGTTTATTGGCACAAAAGCCAGATGTAGAAATGCTGCGACAAACAAGATTTTAACTGTGATCTAGACGTAAGGCGATTGAAAAAAATAGACAAATTGGTTGACAAGAAGGAGAGTCGAAAATAAAGAAGGATCGCTTGAGTGTCCCGGGAGAGTGTAACCCGTGTTTACCAAAGACAGTAAACCCCATAGGAAAGAAAAAAGATCACTAGGGTGCCTCGGAGTCATGATGCCCGTACTTACCTGAGGACCCCTGATATAATCCCCAGGGTCAGGTTGACCGGCTGTACCTCTAGATGCTGGGTACCCATTTTAGTCGCCTCTTACGACATGCATGAGCTACAGTGGGACTATTCTGTCATTCCCGGTCACCACACGGTTTAGGTCCGAATCCGCGACTATGACCGTTAGGCTACCGCGGCCGCCTAATTATGTTTATTAATTATGCTCATTAAGATTTATTGATTTAAGTTGATAAGTGACCCCCAGACAATGTTTTGCATTGTTGGTGGAAACAGTATGAAATTTTGAACAAGAGGAAGAATTTTACGAATACAAACAATTGTTTTTTTAAACAAAAAATTGGTATATTTACGATTCACTTTCTATTAGGAACTGTGTTTATTAATTCATATTTGTATTATAATGCACTTTTTCATGTTTTAAAAAAATTTAGAACTAGAAAATGATGATATAAGCATTTAAAAAAAATATTACGTAATTTTTTTTTTATGATCCAATGTTTAAGTTATTCACTTAACATTACCACATGTGTAAATGACTCTAATGTAAGGGAAATCATGTTTTAACCCTTTTTAACTTTTGAGCATAACTTTGTGAAATTTGGACTTTTTTCAAGATAACGAATGAAATACATGAAAAAAAAAAAAACATGTAGGTTCGCAAGCCCTTTTGGAACATTTCTAAGACATTGATGAGCATCGACTTGTGATATATGATATCGAAATTATTATATAAAGGAATGCAATGATGTGATTGCACATGAACGCCGCACTGAGAAACAATACAAGGAGTATTGGCGACGGACCTCGTAATTTTGAACCTAGGTCAGGTGTCGAGGACCGCACTTGAGCTGGCAACCCACTCTCCTAACTTTCACACCACTCCGAAGGGAGGTCTTTGAGCCATGATAGATTTAACGAACATCAGCCCCTCTACACAACGGTCTTAACATAAATGGAACCAGGGTTCGATCCCACGATTCGACGAAAACCACCGGCCACGAGTCCACGAACTTAACCAATAGGCTGCCGCGACCAAAAAGTGTAGTGAATAAGTGACACAGTTAGGAGTTTGATGGAAGTCTGGAGGAATCAGCGGAATAGAAGAAGTTTGGTTTTATTAACGTCACACTAGAGGCAACACAAGATCTGTCGGTGACGGACCTCGTAATTTTGAACCTCGTTCAAGTAACGAGGATGACACCTGAGCTGGCTACCCCCTCTCCTAACTTCCACCCCACGTCACAGGGAGGACTTTGGGTCCCGACAGATTTAACGAACATCTGCTCCGGCTACACGGCCTGTCTTTAACGGCACCAAGAGTAAATTGTATTCCATTATATCTAGTAACTAAATGTATAATTAAACTATGCATTTTGGACCGTGATGATACTTTATAGATTACAGTTATCAATGAACAAATACTTCCTACACTCTTTGTATGCTCAGATAGTCAAAGTTGTAAATCAATACAAATATCCTCTTTCGTACCAAATGCAAATATACCACTATTCTATTGGGCTGATATATTTCGTTCTTAGCTGTCTCATGTTTTTCATTTTATTTGGTCTGCAGCACTGATACAAGATGGTAAAAAAAAAAAAAAATTCTAATTCCTGCACACATTAAAAGTGTGTAATTAAATCTTAGATTAAATCCAAAATCTGCCAGTGTTTTTGAAAAGATGTTTGATCGACGCTACCGATAATTTCTAGAAAATTCAATGTTAAGCAATTATTGCACGCTATTCTGAAATAAAATGATATCAAAATGTTAAATTAATGTTAATGTCGTTAAAAGATGCTGTAATTAAACAATTTATGTTTACTATTTCTTGTATTTGTGACTCTATGCATCACTAGCAGTCACACATAATTATTAAAAAAATACCTATTGTAGTGTAGTCTGTTTCTTAGAATATGTCCCATGAATTCTGAAAAAGCTCGCATATATAAACTTCACTTATTTTAGAGCAATTGCGTCAAATCTGTACACTTTTTTAACAGCGCATTTATTTTGAAATCAGTGTTTAATTTAGACGTAACTAAAGTGCAAAATGAGTGAAAACAGTGACGCTGACAACATGTTTTACAAAAGAGAGACTTAAAAACAAGATGGGAAAAAACTGCATTAATCATCAGAAAGGAGAAATTCGTGTATTGCGTGTCATTCATTTTTTTTCTTTTTCATTCTACACTCGAGACAGTCGCTCCAACCAAATGTATGGGACTGTCTTAAGTGTTGTACAACATTTTTCTCTCAATTAAACGCCGGCAGATGAAAAGGAACATCAGGACTAATGAAAGCGAGGCAGGAATTTAGAAGAAGGGAATGAAAAACCGTTCTTTTTTTCATTTCTCTGGGGAAAGAAAAGAAGCAGTAATAGCAAATTGGATGATGCGGACGGTTGGGCGGATTATTATCACGAATTCCGGAAGGAAAGAACATATCTTCCCCGGCAGAGGACAAATGGCTGGTTGTTTAGAAATTCCAAACAGCGACGCAGTTTCGCAGGAATAAACAGATATTTCTTCTACGACGGGAAATAAATTTTAAAATATTTCTTGACCTTCTTACGTAGGCATTTCTTAAAGAAAGTCTTGGTTATTATAAACCGGCATATTGTTGTGTGCAGAATTTTAGATAGAAAATGCGAATTCTTGGTGTTTTTTAATGATGAGTTTCAATATCTACATCAAATTAGAAACTGCTTCTAATGTTACAATTAAAAAGAATGCAGAATTTGTTTAACTACATAACGTCTCCCAAACCGAAATTATAGACAACGGTATCATCAATTCAGCAATGTCCTAGTAATAATTATGATATTGCATCAAATAAAGTGGTGATAAGAGTCATTCTTTAACAACACATATGTGACTAATTTTTATTGTAATCAGTCAAAAAAAAGTATACCAAATGAAACCTTTTTCATTGCAGATGCCATTATTTTAATTAACTATTTGAGTGATGTCAAAGCATACAAAAAAAGGCTGCTAACTTCTGAATAAAGATATTAAAAATCAGTTCCTTTTGTACATCCAAACTATGTAATTTAAAAATTTTTAAGCAAGTAAAATTTCAGTCAAACTACTTTTTAAATATTTTATATAAATTAAAAGTTTTAAAATTTACATATATCATTATTTATCAATACATAATACACTGATAATTATAAATAATACATTAAAAATATGAATTATTAACGTAGTTGTGAAAGAGGTTTGCACATTAATATATATAAAAAGAAACTTCAGTAGATTAGATTTTGTATGTTCTGAAACATTTTTCTTAAAATTCAAAACTTATCGCGATTATCTGTAATAGTTCTAGACAGTTCCGAAATGCTGTTTAAACGTCTTTAAGAGATCATTTATTATTTTTCATCCTCTAATATCTTGTACGCATGATGTTCGAAAATGGAAGAAATGCATCAAGAAATAAATTTTCGTTTTCCAATAATAAAATTGTTTCTGTCGGATATGAAATAATTTATTTGGGCTTAAATAAATTATTATAGAAACTTTGATAAAAAGATTGAAATTGAAAAATAAGCTATTTAAACGGATTTGAAACGGTAATGTTATTTGCAAAACTTGAAACTAAAACAGAATCGATATTGATTGCGATTAATCCAATTTACTTTTCATTATTAAAAATACTAAGACATTTTTAAGATAAAACAATTTATTATTGTTGTATTAACGTCGCACTAGAAGTAATAGAAGGGTTATCGGTGGCGAAGCTCGTAATTTTGAATCTCGATCAAGTGAAGAGGACGACACCTGAGCTGGCGCCTATTCTTTCAAATCTCCACACCGGGCCACAGGATTGAATCTCGACAGATTTAACGCGCATTAGCACCGGCTATAAGGCGGGTCCATAGTAGCATCAGGCTCGAACTCTCGATTCCACGAAAACCGTCGGCCGCGAGCCTGCGATCATGACTTCTAACCTACCGCAGCTATTTAAATTAATTGAATGCGGCAATGTATAAGAATTAATACGATTATAGCTGAGAATGGGGGTACTTATTCTTATTTTTGCTTTCACACAGAAATTATGTTACAAATAGGTTTGAAACGCCCACCCAATTTACTTTTTTTTCGTAAATTCAGTTTGTTGATCTTGTGCATGGATACCATTCATTTGCATTTTATTCAACACTTCGTCCTTAACAAAAATTATTTATTTCAGTTTTATTATAGCTTGTTCATAGATTTATTATTTCAAAATCATATTTCAGATTCAAAAACAATTATTGGAGTTATACATTAACTTTTTTTTTTAAGAAAAAATGATAATATAAGATTCATAAAGAAATAAAACAAGTTTTTTATTCAGTTTATACATTTTTAAAGTTATTAATAAGTGAAATTATGCTGATATCAGTAATGATACAAAATAAGCAAACAATCGACGGAAGTCTCTTTTTGTTCACTATTTCTTTAAATAGAATCTTTTTGTTCATTATTTAATTATTAAAAAATTACGATTAGTTTAAATCTTATTTTCTTTGAAAAACGTATTCCAAACTGAAAAAATATTTCTTCACTCTTAATAAGACAGCTGTTATTTTACAATCAATGTCTTCTGTAAAATATTTAATTAGTTTTATTGATTAGATACCAGTCGATTTATTTCCAGTTGTAAATTGCGATTAAACAAAACTACAGCTTTAGAGATATTAATTACTCTCACAACGCAATCAACTACATGTGTGACGGATGTAGCACAGTGAGATTTGTGGTGACATTAGAAGACTGTTAAAATATATTTAACACATTAGCGCACATGAATAACCTGCAATGTGCGCCAAAAGCTTAGAAAATATCAAAATGTTGAATACCGACTCATAATTTAAAGAAATGCTTAGAAATCCAAATATTTATTTACTTCAAACTAGTTAAACTCAGACAATATTTTGTAAATTATGAAAAAAAATGAAACAGTATTGCCCCAAAAGCTTAAATAAATCCGAAGAAGAATTTAAAGAACTTAAGAACAGTTTAGTAAGAAATATCCCTGTCACATATTTCTTCTTCTTATGACTTCAAAAATGTGTTTTTTCATCGAAACAATAAACTTTTTAGTGATGTCTTGTTTAAGATTATACCTAGCCTTTTCTATGGCAGACCTCAATTGTGTGACGTTACAGAACGACCTAAAATTAGCATGCATTTTACGCGAAAGTATTCTCCACATACTCCACACGGGCTTAAGAAACGAACTGCTAACTAGCCAATCCCATTCAGAGATTTTGTGGGTAGGTAAGTGAAATTTGAGGTTTATGGCACAAGAGCTAAATTTGGCCATACTGCATCAAATAATGTATGTATCGTTTATCCAGATGTTTGGAAAAAAAAATGGGAAAAAATATAAACATTGGTTGACAAGAAAGGGAGTCGAAAATAGAGATAGATAGGTATAATATACCGAGGGCACACCATCCATGTTAACCAATAACGGATAAATACACCCATGGGAAAGAAAAAGATTTGGGACAAGATGAATCACAGGAAGAACAGTCCATGAAGTATATATATATATATATATATATATATATATATAGTTATATAGTTATATGAGATTTGGTGTAAACTAATGACAGTAAGGATACTTGTCCATTGAAGGCAAACGAAATCTAAACCATCACTCCTTCACCGTCTTGCTGCCGGTTGAAAAAATGACCTATTATAGATCGTCCTAATAATTAATCCAGCCATTACACGGTCCCATTTCTTTCCGTCATTGAAAATGACCGAATACCATTTGGCAGCATTGGATTTACCAGGGTGGTTCAAAAGTACTTGTATTTGACATCACTAAGGTAAATTGTTCTTACCATTGAATGCAGCCGTCTGTTAAACGAAGTCGAAATAAATTTAATATTTATTCATAAGTTAGTTTAATTTGGTAGTCATTTTATGTCAAATCAAAATATAATTGTTGTCTCGGCGAGTAGTTGACATCCTTTTGTGTCGAGTGGTCATCATCGATGAGACTTGGATTCATGAATATACCGTGGAAGCCAAGAAATATTCAAAACAATAAGTTGCTTCAGGTAAATGTGATCTAAAGAAGGCGAGGATGATCTTATTGGACGGAAAAGTTATGTCGAAGAATTTTTGAGACGCGAAAGACGTCATAATCACGAAAACGAGTAACTGATATTGAAACAGCGGTCTAAAGGTTTATGATGCTTACTAAGGACAACACATCTACGATGCTACTAGTGCCATCTCTTGGAATTTCTAAGAACTTGTTGAATGCCCCTCGTATGATTGCGAGACCACTCTAATTTTAATAATGTGTGACGCGATTTTTTAAAGCCACTTTCTTTTGCAATATCCTATAAACTATTGTTTAACATTCTTTCATTCTTCTGAGAATATTATTCTTCGATACACGAAAGCCTACTGCACTCGGTACGTCTTATACGGATATTTTTTTGCGAAGCCGCCATCCTTTGAATTTTGTTGTCGATCCTTCTATCAATCACTCGCGGTCTTCTAGAGCGGGATTTTATTTCATTTCCTTTTTTTTTTTTTTCTTCTTTTGATTTTATTCCATCTGCATTTCATTTCAACCTATTCAGAAATGATGCCATATCGGAAAAAGACTTTCCTCCCGATTTTAATTTCCATAATTCAGTAACCTCGTCAAGAGTAATCTACCTAGCTTTCGGCATTTCAAATAGAAATACTGATACGTTGCATTGGCTTTTTTGATTCTATCAAGATGGCATATACAAAATTTGCATATTATCGATTTATTACACAAGAAAAGAGTAAGTTTCTAAGCTTTTGGGACATACAATTTCTAATCTTTTTGTTTTATATTAAGTAGTGAAATGATTCAACACACACTTTTTATCATAAGAGATTACATATTTAATACTTCTAAGCCGCAATTCCCGTTTCCATTGCACGGAGAATGCTTCATATAAAATTAAATTTGCGAAAAACAGTACTATCTATGCTTTTGGATCGTGAGGTAACTTTCATTTTAGTAGTGATACAGTATGAAATTTATAAGCCACATTGCTGCGCTTTCAATTTTATAGAACGTCAATATTTTGCTCTTTTGAACTTTAATATTCATTGAGTATTTCTGATTCAATGAATATTTTCTTTTGGTTTCATCTTTCTTTTCCCCCCTTCTTTTATGCACATTAGAAAATTGCCGTTATCCTGGTCGAAATGTCAATTAGAAGTGAATCATCTGAAAAGCATGAAATAAGCATTCATTACATAGAATTATTAATATGTGATAGAACTCGGACGAAATGGAAATGTGGATATTGCATTTAGTTTGAAATACAAATTCTCTGCTTAATTTTATAAAAATATTACTGGCCGCAGATACAGAAAATTTTCTCTGAAACTGTAATTTGTGTGAATTAAAATTTTTTTTTCTCAAATATGTTCGGAAAATGGGTTACAGAAAAAAACATTTAGACGTAATTTACATATAGCACCATAACTGTGGCCTAAAAATCTCTTCAAATCACTTTCTTTTATAGTTCAGGATGTAAACCTGCGAATTTTTTTACTTAAATTTCATACATGTTTGCAGAAACTAGTAAAATTCTCTAAAAGGAAACTGCGAGTGTATTTTGGTTTTTTCAATCATGCTAAAATACTTCTATTTATGGCTTAAATAATGTGAAACTGCAATGCAGTCTTACATTTTGAATTAAGGTTAATATTTCGAAATTATTTATTATGACTGAATAATTTTAATATACACATCATCAGGTGGGGCTTAAATGATTTTCGCACAACTGACATTAACAGGTCGTTTTAGTAAAAACATGTTAGTTTTAAAAGTGAAAAGTGAGTGTTTCTTATTTTCAACGGTTAGAATTAAAAATAATATCAAATTAAGAAATGCGAAGGAAGAACTAATTATGCAATGATCAAAATTTCAAATAACGGATAAAAGAAATGTGTTAAGTAATACTTTAAAAAACACACTTCATAAAATCTATCACGACACTTATAAATATCCGTAAAAATTTTCCAGTTTGCCGCAAAATTATTCTTTATATTAAGAATGGAATTATTTTGTTTCACACAAAATGATTAAAATCAATAATTTGTCATAAATTTATTCAAATCAATGAGAAGATTCAATGAAATTTAATAATAAACACAAAACTCATAAATCTTTAAAAAGTGCCTTAACTACGATTTAAATTATCGTTTTCGGAACTTATACAGACGCAGCTTTAAATCCTTTTTGTACATATGAAATTTAAAATTCTAATTTAAAGCGTTAACTATTTTAATTTAATCATCAGTAAATTATAAAATAAATCGTCTTCAACTTACAAAAAAAATTAGGAAAGTAAGTTTAAAATTTTTCATAACAGCTTAGCTAAAAATAATAATTTGTATTAATATCGCGGTTCGAAAAGTTATAACTTTTGTTATAAATGAATGTGCTTTTAAATCTAAAAATTTTTTGTGATGCAAAATATTTTTAAATCTTATAATTATTTTAACTTATTATTATATACATAAATCTATTCTACTTATAATAACAATAAATTAAAGAGAAAAAACAATTGTTTTAACTCTTTTACTACCCATTAATTCAGATAAATCAATAAACCATTCTGGAATAAAACAATTTACGTTACGACCTCTTTTCTTCTTCATGCTTCCATCCGTTTCTTTATTTTGTGTGTGTGGGGGGGGGGTGCTGAAAAAAGTACAGATTCAACTCTTCGTTCTATTTTAGTTGTGAATTACCAATAATAATGTTCACATCCTACGATGAAGGCTTATCGAGCAAACCTGATCAATAACTTTAACGAATGGGAAACAAGGTCGGCTATACATTATTATTATTTTTTCAAATTTTGACTAATTTACGTACAGGGAGAAAAATAATTAAAATGTATTTAATTGTAATGCATTCTGTTTGAAGCGACATATTCCCTAACATATAATGATCGAAGTTTTCTTTGATTAGAAAATATCTAACTAGACTCGTTTTACAAAATAAGTTTTTTCTGCTTCAGCAAAAATTTCCATTAGAAAGGAGTTTGTATGTTTGAAAAAAATTGTTTTTGATAACATAAATAAATCATAATTAAACATTTAATTAGAACATTATGTAATGACAAAAAGGAACTCAAAAGATAATTTAACATTCTGTAGATTATTAAATATTAAAAAAAATCTGTTGTAAATTATACAAAATTTTTTTATGAAATATTTAAAACCATTTCATTCCTTATGACAAAAGATTAATGAAATTACATTAAATCGATTTGTTCACGAAACATTCCTTTTTATTTGAAATTAATCAATATAATGGTCTATTTTTCATTACCATTTAATGATGCAAAAAGACTTGGATTCAGATCTTATTTTAAACAGATAAAACTAATAGGGCATATATATGAGTTAAGATCAATAAAGCAATTTGAACTGAATATTATTGCAAACGTATTCACACTAAAAATTCACGTATTTTTTCTCAATTTATATAACGGAGATTTAAATTTTTTGTTTTGTTTATTCATCATGCATGTAACAGATACAATTATATTTTCTCTCTCATGTATCTTAGAACACTAATTTGAAAAAAAAACCCTCATAAATTAATCACTATTAAAATAGTTTTTTTTTCTCTACTCACATGTATGTCTAGATCAAAACTTTAAATGCTTTTTTCTCATATTTTAAAGTGCTCATTTGAGTTGAAATTTTCTATACACGATTGTTTTGAATGACAATACGATAATTTTACTATAATTAACAAAAATAATTAAATAAAATTATTTAAAGAATTAAATTTTGCGCCAAATTTCTCACCAAGTCACTAAATGGTCACCAAATTCATCACGAAGGTGATGGCATCATTGTTTAAACTCTCTTTTTTCAACTGGTGACACATATCTGGAAATCTATCTTTTTCCTTTCTAAGTAAAGTGTTGCAGGGAAGCATCAACACATGTTCGTAACATTACTTCATATCTTCAAGACAGGCGAATGGAAAATGATTCTTACTGGCCGGCAAATGTTACTAAAAATTTAAGGTATAAAAAATTATGTTACGCAAAGTGCGAAGTTTGAAAGAAAACCCATGTTTAAAAAACTCGTTTTTTAACAGTGTTATTAAATATTTGCAAAGAATTTTGCTGACTGCAATAATTGATTGGATGATTATCAACATTTTACAGAGAAGTAATACTAGGGCTATTGGCAAATGGGCCTCAAAATTCTGAACCTTGATCAAATGATAAGGATGACACATGAGTTGACACCTTCTTCTCGAAACTTATACACGACTTTAACGGGAAGGACTTGGAGCCTCAAAAAATTAAAATACATCTGACCCGATACATGACGAATCTTTAGCAGTATAAAAGGACTATATAAATTAAAAAAAAAAAAAAAAAACATGAATTTTTTTTCCTTTTACAATTGCATTAAAAACGATAAAAGACTAAACAATACTTTTTATATACTGTAAAATTAACATATTTTCAATAAAATTAATGTATTTAAATATAAACATCTTATTAGAATGATTTTATTACGTTTATGACTGACTATTGTTAAGAACCTTAATTAGAACATTGAATGGATTTGGAATCATTTCAGACGATATCGTGATAAATGCTTCTTACTCAAGTTAAAAAAAATTACGTAAATTACCATATAATGAATAAAAAACACTTTTAGAGAGTTAGTTTTTTCAGAAAATTAATTTTTATCAAAGAAATTTAAAGCTCATGGTTATCTTTATATAATTATTAAAATCGCCTATCATTAAAGTGTTTTTCCAATTCAATTCCTACTAATTGCTTTACGAATCAAAAAAGGTAGTGGTTGCCTCAAGATAAAAGTAACTTTAGAAAAATCAAAATTTTAAAAATTTGAACAAAAATCTTTTTAAGAAATAAGCATTTTGGCTGAAAGTGCCGGTTTTGAATATATTTTGATACCTTTTTCGGATGCATCTTAACTGTGAATGTTGCAGGCGCTTTATTTTCATTTCTTTTTCAACTAAGCGTCATCAAATCTTATTTTCAGTTATCTGAATCACATTTGAATGCCGCAAAGTTCTCAACAAAACGACAGAGATTCGCCGACATTCCAATATCGTTTCCAATTTTTTTTTCTTCGCCCCTAACAACAGTATTTAATAACGCAATATGACAAATATAAGTTCTTCGCTATTACAGTTAAGGCTAGATATGATATAAGTATTCCACTAAATATTTGTATTCATTTCTTCGTTACACATACTTTCAATACCAAATACAAAGAAAAAAGAACAGAGTTAACTTTTTTCATGAAATGAGAACAAAACATTAAGATTGGCCATGAGACACGGATTTTAAAGAAATTATTAACGATTGTGAAAACATTTCGCGCGTGCGTATGTTCTTTCTTATTCCCCCCCCCCCAAGGTAACAGATATTTTTCCTTTTCTGTTATCGGGAAGAAACTTTGTTGATATTGTTTCCATTAAGGTTTGAACTTGATCGCCTACCTCATCATCTTGTAAATTTTAGAAGAGAAATATTTTATTTTAAGAAACAGAATACTCGGAAATCTGTTACAGAGATTTTGTAAAAAACAAAATGAAAATCTGGAAGAAAGACTTCGTGCGAAAATTCAAGAAAATTTTCCACTACAAGGTTATACGAACATCTTTATATGGATAACATATTTTGCTAAAAATAGTTAGATTTCAGAAACGCAAAAAAAGTCTTATTCAAAAATAAGATACTTTGAAAAAAATCTCAACTCTGATCAGCCTCTCCAAAGCATTTTAAAACTGTGATCTATCTTAGCAAGGCATTAACATGCAAAATGTATCAATATAAAAATCTGTCCAGTGTTTCATCCTTTTTACCATGTATACCACATTTTTTTGGAATTAGAACACCAATTTTAGAATAACGACTTCTTTTCTACAAATTTTCACTAAGAACTATTTTGATGATATATTATATTATCCAAAAATCCTCTACTTCAGGCCAGAAGGGGAGAAACGTCGTATGAAACGCGCAGTCCTTTTCAAATTTTTTAGATCTCGTAAATGCATAAAAAATTACACAGCCCAAAGCAACAGCATAACACGCTCGATATCTTTTTTTACTGCTCTTGGATGAAGTGAAGTCACGTTCATCTCTATGTATGGGTTTATGAACACTTTCTGAAATTTCCAGACATCTTTCACTAAAGAGTTTTGTCATTCAAAGTGGCTCGATGTTATATTTACAACTCTCTTCCTATGAGTTTATTATATGCAGCCGAATACGTGACTATAGAAAGATGCTTTCTGAAAGAAAAATCATCTTTTCCTGTCTCTAGAGCATTTTTTTTTATCTTCCTTCCTTATACGAGTCATAAAATTAATCGAAGTAAGAAAATATTTCTTCTCCTTTCCATTTCCTTGAGTGTTCAATAATTCCGATAACTTAATTTTAAATTAGGAATATCCATAAATTTTATGGAATGATCGCTGAAGCTCTTTTTTTATTATTTTTTTTAAAAATTTATAATCCTATAAAAGATAAAATAGCATTTACAGAGTCAATATATAAGGAAGGAGGTAAGTACTGAAAAAATAGATAAATTACATTATACTTTCAAATAATGTTTGGTTTTTAATTATTGAAGAAACGAAATTTTAAACATGCTTATAATGGGACGTTTTAAGACTCTTAAATAGAAATAACTACACAAGCAACTCATTCACAGACCAAATTTAGAACTTCCATTCATTTCTTGTACATACTTTATGCAGTGGGAATTACGAGGTATTTTGGGAATATATAAATCATACCCATAGGTTGACAGGGGGAAAAAGAACACTTCACTTTTTATTAACAGATTACTCACACATTTTCCTTTCCATTAAAAGGTTTTATTTCTTAAAATCCTAGCTCTTTACGCAAATTTCTCTTAGGTTCCACAGTGTCATAGAAAAGAGATCACACTTAATGAAAAATACCACAAATTTTCCTGACTGAGACCTAATGACTACAAAATAGTTATTTTTTTTATATAGCAGCTTTACTCAAATTTCCGCTAAATACATTCAATACGACTCATATTTTGGAACTGCACTCAGGTGATAAGGTCGACAAATGAGCGGGTACCCTATTCTCCATATTCATGTATTTAGTTTTTTGGTTTAGTTTAGTTTTTATTAACGTCGCACTAGAAGCAACACGAGGGCTATTGGCGACGGACCTCGTAACTTTGAACCTCGGTCAAGTGACGAGGACGACACCTGAGTGGCATTCCCTCTCCTAACTTTCCCACCACGATACTTTGAACTCCGATAGATATAACGTTCATCAGCCCCGGATACATGGCAGGTCTTTAGAGCCAAGGCTCGAACCCTCGACTGCACGAAAACCGCCGACCGCTAGTCCGAATCATGACCATTAAGCTACCGCGGCCACTACATATTCATGCAAGACTCGTTTGACGACTTAAAGCCTCGACATTTTTCTTAGAAATAATTCTGTGTAAATTATTATTCCCAGATGCCTTCTTAATATTTTATTATAATAATAATACATTGCAATCAATAATGAGAGACATTTGGCCAAATATTAAATAAATCAGAATAATTAATCAAGAATTTCCAACCATCAGGAATGAGAATATCTAGAATACTGCATATTAAGAACAAGTTGCTTTTCAAGCTCCCTTTGACGGGTTAAATCCTTATGTACTGGGCCGCTGCAGCCTAGTGATCATGGTCGTGGACTCGTGGCTGGCGGTTTTCGTTGAGTCATGGGTTCCAGTTCAAATGCCACAAAAGACCAGTCACGTAGCCGGAGCTGATGCACGTTAAATCTGTCCAGGTCCAAAGTCCTCCCTTTGGTGTGGTGTGGAAGTTTAGAGAAGATGATGTCAGCTCAAGTTTCGTCATCGTCACTTGACCGAAGCTCAAAATTACGAGGCCCGTTGCCGATAACCCTTTTGTTGCTTCTAGTGTGACGTTAATAAAACCAACAAATCAAACTTTTATACTGAAAAACATCATACAAATAATCTCGTCAAGTAAGATCACGTGATATCACCGTGAGCGATAAGCAAATCAACGTTAATGAATTAACAACACCGGACGCAGGTAACACAAGTAACACATCTGTATCCCTTTACCAATCGGGAGGGGGATATCCAATAAGTGGTTAGTTTCTCAGTTGGTTTTCTTTTAATTCACATTGTAACTTTGGTCCAATTGTAACTTTGTCAGGTTCAAGTTTAAAAGCTTTTTTTTCTCATTTTAAAGAGCTCAATTGAGCTGAAATTTTGTACAGGATTATTTTGGATGACAATACGATAATTTCATTATAATTAATAAAAATTAATTGATTAAAACAAATTATTTAAAAAATTAAATTTTACGCCAGGTTGATCGCCAAGTCGATAAATTTTCGCCAAATCCGTCACTTAACGTTTGTTCTAATTTTAATTGTAACCGTGGTAGTCTAATGGTCACGGCTTCGGATCCATGGCCGCGGTTTTCGTTCAGTCGCGGGTTCGATCCTTGGTCACTAAAGACCCGCCGTGTAGGCGGGGTTGATGTACGTTAAATCTGTCGGAGCCCAAGTCCTACCTATGGCGTGGTGTGGAAGTTATTAGAGGGGGTGCCAGCTCAGGTGTCGTCCTCGTCACTTGAGCGAGGTTCAAAATTACGAGGTCCGTCACCAATAGTTCTCGTGTTGCTTCAAGTGCGACGTTAATAAAAGTTAAACTAAATTTCCATTTCAATTGCATATCGCTGATTTAATATTCAGTTTAATAATACATATCGTTTGCTTTAATTTCAATTACATTTAGCTTAAATATATTCAATTTAATAACATAACTTATCGTTTTATTTAATTTTAATTACAAGAAGCTTAATTGATTAAAATAATACTTAATTGAGATAAAAACTTTTAAACGTATTTATTATAGATGATAAATGTAATAAACGTCAAATATTAAAATAAATTATTAAAACTAATTATTGAATAAATTCAATTCGACTCAACGTTCCCTTTTGCTCTTAAAATATAAGGTATAAAAATTATGTTACGCAAAGTGTGAAGTTTGAAAGAAAAGCCATGTTCAAAAAACTCATTTTTTTTATCGGTGTTATTCTCTTCCCCACTACAATTGCTATAGGACATAAAAATATGTCAACATTTTTTACGTGCAACAAGCTGCTCGCGCTAAATAATTAAGATGCCATCAGAAAACGGAAATATCATTATAAAAACCTTCATCACTTCTGAAAAATTCAGTTATATGAAATTATTTATTTATTACATTTGTTGGAATCATTTTGGGAAATGAAATCATTATCATAAAAATCTTCATGACTTCTGAAAAATTCCAGTAAATGCAGTTAATGATTACCTCCAGTTCAGTTAAACAGTGTTGATTCGAAAGCGGTACTCTTGAGACAAATCGGTACAATCAACTTGCGAGTTTTATTCTTATTATTTTAGGATTAATTTTATGAGCAATTTTTTCTGTTCTATTGATTTCTCTGTTTCCATAGGGCCTTTCCTCATTTCCCGAATCAATCTATGGAGATATGGAAAAAAATGGAATGTGTGTGAACCGTATTTTATTTAGTTCAGTATACATATTTAGTATATATAACAATATAAAGTTTAGTAAATATAGGTGCTTCTGAATTCAATAGAGATGAAACATATATTCCTAAATAGATAATCGCTTGCGTTTGCATAAAATTTACACGCAAGAGAATACGAAAACAAATTATTTAACATTGAATTAAAAATAATTACTATGTTTTATCTATTAAAAAGCACATAATTATGATTTGATTTAGGTTTACTTTATTTGAAATAGCGTTAAAGTGGCACAAAGGTTTATTGTAAATCATGAAACACTGTCACAAAGGTAACATTTTTCGTGTTTCTCACTGAAATAGTAAAGCGATGCCACGGGGAAACTTTAAGTAGCTTTCATTGACGTTCCTTTCTGGAAATAGAAATGATAACCGAATAGCTATTCGGTCCTTTGTTAGAATCTTAAAGTCATAGGTTCCATCAATAATTAAGTTATTACCTATATCAATAAAGTCACGAACAATATTTTGAATAAATATTTTTAAAGAAATATGATTTATTAATTGTGGTACGTAAGTTCTATATGTTTTTAATAGAATTGGCGAATTCATTAGTAATGAGGTTGTAAAATAGAAATAGAAGGATGATTAAGATAATTTTGCATTTTTATATTTACCAACTTTGAAAACTTGAAGCAATTTAAATGTCTGTTCTTATGAAACTACCCTTCATGCGAAAACAAATTAAGGGGGAAGGTATTAATTTCAAAAATGCGAGATGATATTTTTCTGTTTATGCATTTTGTTTGGGTTACACCGGTTTAAATTTTGATAGGTTTAAAACTTAAAAACGATGAATATACTCTATAATTTGCTTATCAAATATGCGGCACAATTTTTTCCTAGTCATCATACTGGTGACCCTTTTGAAATTTGCTTACAACTTCGATGAAATTCCATCTTACTTCATTTAATACGTTCATAAAGTAATATGACATACTTTATGAAAGAACCAGGAGACAATATTTTCAAATAAAGTAAATGTAAAGGTTTGAAGTATTTATTTTTTTTTTCAAATTTTGTTTCTGTTCGAAATAAACAATACCTCTTCGATTCAAACACGGTTTGATTTAATATCTTAAGTATCATAATAACGAATATATGATACTTAAGATACTAAATCAAACCGGGTTTGAATCGAAGAGGTATTGTTATTTCATCTTCAATTAAAAATATTTTCGCTTTTGGTAAATATATATTTATATCATTAAACATAAATATTTCCACAACTCATTATCAACACCTATTTATATTCCACTTCGCTGAATTCCACACAAATGTACGTTCATCCTTTGTGAATTTTTGCAATTCAAACAAACACGATCGGTGACACCCTATACTTCTTAATGACTGTTTGAAAACGAGTTTTAAACGTTTAAAATTGTATAGAACTTATTCAGCCATATTTTATTCCCACTTAAACATAAAAATCGACTTTCCGAAAGTTACACCGACGCACAGAATCACGATTATATCACGAATTATACACGGAATTTTGAAAATGACTCGAATCTTTTTCTTTCTCGCCAAACCACGTAATTAAATTTCCTTCGGTAACGGAAAGGTACCTTCGCAGTAAGTGTCGGAAAACAAGAAAATGGAAGTGAAGGAATGAATCCGCGCCATCAACCCTTTCTTAACGCTTTTCTGGTTTCGAATGATTTCACGCGCTCCTGAAATCTTTAGAAGAAAGGAAGATTTCAATACCTTCGTGTTTTAGTTGGAAAATTAAAATCTCTTATTAATGCCTTCAAAAAGATATATACCAAGATAAAAATTTAAATAATGGAGGTACAGGTAATATTGAGGGGAACTTAAGGGAGAAACATTCATTTTTTTATAACATATCATACTGTGAGAAATTAATTATTAAATGCACACTTAGAAGCACCACGACTGATTTCATCATTTTAAAATATGGTGAAGTGACGAGGATGATACATGAGAGAGCACCCCATTCTCTCAATTTCTACACCTCTCAATTATGGGTACTTGGGACCCTGAAGGATTTAAATTACATCAAAGACAGGGCCCGACCTACCTTTTACGTCATCAAGATTCGAACCTATGACTCGACAGAAAGATGGCCATGAGCTCACGATAATGACTGACCACCATGCGATGTTAGAGATTGCTCTATAACCGAAATACCTACCACGACATTTTTTTTCAATGAATTATACATAGAATCTTGTTTAAAATCTATAAGTTGTGTTTTTTGCACAACAGTAAATGAAAATTTATAATTTCATTTTCGTACTGGATTGTTCTATTTCCAAAAAGCGATTACATTGCGTTTCAAAACATGTGTGTTCTGTGTTCTTTTACAATTTGAATTCTAGGAACAAAATAAAATAACTCAGACTAGTTGAGGGAGCATAGAATCTAGCACCAGTTTTTTAAAAGTACTTGACGCTAGTCCCCAACATAGATGTTTTCTTTTTGTCTAAAAATCTTTTTACCTTCCATCCTTCAAAATGTCTTAAAATTATATATTTATATATAATACTCGTGAAACACTTGGTAAAAAATCACCTGTTGTGACGATTGAATAACGCGATTATTTTGTAAAATTTTTTGTCGAATACTTTCGATTCGGTATGAATTAAGCAGCTTTTTCTTTTCCTGCGGAATCAGGGAATGTATTATGCTTCTAGCAATTCATTTGTCCAATTATATGCGTTTTCTTGTCTGAGACTTTTAGTTTTCTTTTTTGTTTGCCAAATTTCTCAATTACGCAGATATATGTTTTTTTTATCTTATGTATTTATTTTTATAACAAAATAGATACATACATTTCTATTTTCTTACAAAATCATCATGAAATGTAAGATAATCTATTTCTATATTAGTTTTTAAGGATATGTTACATCCGCTATAACGTAGGGAGAAATGTGGCCGAGGAAGAATTTTTGTTTTTCCAATGGAAATTTTCATTGATATTGACTTGGTTTATTTGAATTGTACAGGACAAGGAAATGAGAATAAAAAACAATGTAGAAATAAAATATTGCCGTCAAACAAGCAAAATGTTCCCAGACGTCTCGACGCACTTAAAATTGAGAATTGAAGATTGGATGCAACTAAAAATTCCCTGTAGTTGCATTTCTTCTGACATTTAAAGATATTTTTACATTTTTATTCGAATTATAGACATCTCTTGAAATTTTTTTTCCAGTAAATTTCTTATCAACACTTTAATAAAATTAAATACTTCTTGTACATTTTTAACTTTAACTTACCCCACATTTCTTTTAAAGGCATGAAGATTATCATGGAGATGAAAAACCATTTATAATGGAATAAATTGATGTGGTATTTATTGGAATATTGATAATTATTCAAACGTTATGGTATTAGAATATTTACAATTTAAAATTAAATTCGTAACGCTTCTGCACTCATGGTTTTGACTGTGGTAACCTAATAATCATGGTCGCGGACTCGTTCCTGGCGCTGATTTCGTAGAGTCGTAGATTCGTACCTTGAGCCCATATAAGAACCGCCGTGTAGCGGGACAGAAGCCCGTTAAATCTGGTCAAGGCTAAAAGTCTCTCGAATTGGCGGGGTGTGGAATTTTGAGGAGAGGAGGTCGACACCTGAACTGACACTTCTCTCTTCGAAATTCCACACCTTGGCAATGAGTACGAGACTTAAACAAAATCACTCACTTCAACCACTCACATAAGCTAAAAGTAAAAAGAAAACTAAAGCTGTCTACAAATGTAAAGCTGTCTTAAAACAATATAAATTGAAAAGTTATACTCGTTGATACACTAAAGACTTGACAGAAACTGTAATTTTCCACTTGACATATACAAATATGCAAAATTGAGAGATTTCGCATATTATATCAAAATTTTAAAAGACTAATTGACGGATTTTAGTGAAATTTGGTGTGAATATACATTTTTTATCAAAGACAAAGACTTACCATTCAAAAGTTTTTTTTTGTATGAATGATTATCATTAAAGCTCGTAGAGTAGGCATGTACAAAATCCACGTTGTGATAATGAAGTGAATTGTCTCCTCTAACAGCCAGTAAGGTCGCACAATGAGAAGATATACTGGACAGGAGGCAGTAGAGTAGTCCCTGTGGCAGTCAATCCCACTTCTGCAGCAAAGCAAATTTATCTTTTATATGATGAGGAGAAATATGACTGACCAATCCAGGTGATGAATATCTTTCTTTTTCCCGTAATCGTAGGCCCGCTGAGACCCATAGGAACGGGCATTGTCATCCGTTATCAGGAAACCAGAACCAAGTGTGGTAGAAGTCCAACATAAAGCTTGCTCAAACCATTACACCTCCATTACCGTAATATCCTTTTCTTTGAAGAGGGAAGCATGGTATCGTGTCCCATGCTTTCTCCAGACATAGGTGCGCTGACGTCTGATGTCCAAGCCAAATCTCGACGTTTATTCTATGCTAAACAAGCTCTCTTCAGTGTTGGGGTGAGGCAGGCAACGGATGTCCTAGCACACAGCCCTTTCTCATACAGCCTTCGGACAACTGAAGACCATAAAATTCAGATTCAGAGGTAGTATACAGCTCACGTGAGAGTTGTGAAGTTGTAACAGTCCTTTGTCTAAGACGTGTTTTAATTGTCAAATAACAATTCTCAATAGTCGTTGTGGATGTTGGTCGACCTTATCCAAGTCATCTCGATATGGATTCAGTGTCCTGAAAGTGCAGACGATACTGAGCGTTATAGTGAGCTCTGCAGTCATTCGCTCTTGTGATTGGCCTGTCTCTAACCTGCCGATAATTCTCACTTCATTCCAAGATCCATATGTTTAAACATACCCAATTAACCTGATGCAATATAAAAGTGTACTCAACTCTTGCAGATCTCATGGATCAGTAAGAGGGCAGAAATCTCTCACCTACAGCTCTTGTGCTTTTATCCTCTCCATAGTCACAACTTAGCAGACACGTACCTGTTCGCTAACACATTCTACTCGTTATAATTTTTTTCACCATGATTAGTATCTTTGGCTCGATATGTTTTGTATCAATAGATATAATTTGAAATTTATCTTAATATTGAACGCGAGTGTATAACCACATTTACTTTTGAAGACTCTCGTCTTACCAGCCCTGGATAAATGTTATTCTAATTAGAATTTGTCTATTAGAATTATTGTCTTCCTCCAACTCATCTGTACTGATTCACGTGCATTTGAAAGAGTAGAAATTAACAAGAGCAACAGTGGAATTAATTTTTTCTTCAAATTTCTGAAAAACCTAATTTTGTGTGTTGTAACGATTTTTAAAATATTTTCAAAGTAAAGGAGGAAAAGTATAATTCCACAGAAATCTTTATTATTTTTAGATGCATTGATTTATTATATTTGAATGCATACAAACCTCTACATCCAAAAAGGAAAACAGATATTCAATGAGATTCATTTTATGTTCACACAAATTCAAAATGGTTAGTAGATGGAAGTGTAAAATAACAGAAATAATCAGCCATAAATGAATTAGTCATCTAAGAGAAAATAACATACTTGACGAATGGTCTAATTCAAAACTATACTCAACGCTATAAGACATATCGGAGGCACATTTGGATTTATTAAGCGATAATCAGAGCTACAGGATTGATTTATTGATTGTTTGATTATTTCTGAACGTTGAAACTTATAAACAACACGAGGGTTGTTAGCAATGGATTTCTTCCTTTTGGACCACGCTTAAGGGACGAGGTTCACGACTGAGTTCGTGCTCGACTTTCTTAATTTTCACCCACACATGTGAGGATTTTAAAATCCCGACATATTTAATATGCATAATAACATAAAAAGATTTTCAAGACTCGATCATGAACTCGCACTCATGGCCACTAGGCTACTGCGATTGCTCTTATATAGTCAGACTTGCGTTTTGTATGATCAAAATTCATAATTAACGAAGTTCTTTGAAATAAAACAATTTTAGATATGTGTCGAGTTACAAAGCAGTGATTTTTCACATATTCAACTGGGGTTCCGATACCAAATCTTCAATTTCTGTATATAAAACTGAAAGTTCGAGTTTAGATATATTACGTCCAATATGAAAAATAACTTAATATTCAATTTTTATACACAATATATCAGCTTAAATTTCCGGAACGAGGATACACAAATACAGTCTCAAACAAATTGCTCTACTATATCAACGGTAACTAGACGGTTTCATATAGCGTCATTTCAATATCTGTTTTCGTTACAAATGAAACCTATAAACAAGCGAACTGGAAGCTTAAAAATTATGGCTTTAATTCCAAAGTAGCTGTCTCTTTCCTTCTCTTGTGAATTTATGTTAAACGGATCACGTTTCAGTACTCTTTACCCCGGGGTGGAATGTTGACACTTTGTTACCCCCGTCAGAAGAAGCGCTGTCACAAGAATTTTTAAAATCGTTTTTCGTTATCACGAGATATCTCTAGATGTTTATCTTGAATTTCATTTGAAACTATCTTTCACCTAATGGAGGTAATAATTTTACTTTCTGACAGCAACAAAGATCAAATCACCACTGAATTATGTTTTCTTCTACAGAGTATCTTCTTTTAATTATTGTGTATTGCTATTTTCAATGAATAAAAATATATTTAATAAATGAATTAAATTCTTGTGGCATTAACTTGAGTAAACAAACATCGCATTCACGACAGAGCAAATATTATTTTTCTGTTTGAGACATCAACTCTCAGAAGTTGTTTGGGAGAAATATTTGTAGAAACAATAATGAAAAATGAAGAAAAAATAATAGTTTTAATAAATAATTCATAGAAAGTGAAAAACTACAGTATGAATTGAACAAGTTCTAAAGGAAATCTCGCTAGCTCTGTTCCATTAACTTAAATACCGTGGCTAATACCCTCCCCTGATTAACTTAAATACCATGTACAAACGATCTATTCAAAGACTAATAGCATGATACTGAATAATTCTTCGATCAAAATTTCTAGATATTTTTTGTCTAGTACGCTCTACTCTTTTTTCATTTTTTGTTTGATTTGGGACTGCAGTAGATAAAGTTAACGAAATATTTTCATTTTGTTCAAGTAGCATAAATCTCTGAAAAATACATTATGAAAGAGAAGCGATATAAGGTCACTTGATTATAGTTTAAAAGGACGCATACTGAATTTAAATCAGACTTCCTAAGCTCTCAGATCCTGTGAGGACATGAGAATTTGAAAATCAAAACATATTTAACAATCAGTGAACTTCAGTTCTAATCATACCATTTAATAAAAGAATCAAGATAAGAAATCCTAATCTTGATGGCTCTACAGTTGAGAAAATAATTATTTCCACACCGTATTATTATTAAATTTTAGCTAAATAAAAAGAGATACCTTGCACAAAAATAACTTTAATTCAATAAATTCACCATACGTTTTAAACTAAACACCATAATACTAAATTTCTTAAGAAAAAAAGTTATAAAGTTTCTTGCAAAAGATGTATTTGAATACTTCCTTGGCAAGATACGTACTGAGTTTATGGTTGAAAGGATCATTTACAAGTAGTTATAAATAATTGTTAACTTTATAGTTTTTTAGGTCTGACAATTTATTTATATTGTTCTTGAAGTAATTCCAAATGGAGCCTAAAATAAAAGTGGTATCTCTAGACATGAGGAATCGTATCACCGAGTTCCATAACAATGGAAAACAATACCGAAAAATTGGAAAAGCCATTAAATTACCATTTACAATGGTTGGATACATAGTAAGAAAGTATAAAGAAATTAGATATATCGAAAATAAACCCAGACCAGAACGTTTCAACAAGCTAACAATAAGGTTAAAAATAAATATTGTTCAAACTTCAAAAATACTGTGGTTTCAATTGAAAACGTTAAAGAAGTTGCAACATCTAATATCGGATTAATATCTGAAACACTAAAAAGTTTCCACCACAATGCAGGTTAGAAAGGAAGAAACCCAAGGAAAAAGACATTTATTGTGAAACAAACAAACACGAGAAAACGTCTGTAATTCGCTTTAGTCAACACAAATAAATCAATGGATTTTTGGAAAACAGTGTTTTTTTACTTGATGAGAGTACGTTTCAAATTTTCTCTCCAACAAACATTCGAAAAATTTGGTGTAAAATTAAAACTGTTTTAGATCTAAAATCAAAATAAATACTCCCAACTGCTTGAAGAACTGTGGGTAAAATATGTTGCGGTTTGGGTTAGGGACTTCTAATGAGTAGTAAATTTGGGTTTATTGACACGACGACGACAACTTTAACATATATTAATGTACTGTAACATAACTTATTAAGCAGTGCTGAGAAATTAGATAGGGCAAACTTTTTTCACTGTCAGCAGGATGACGACCCAGTGGAACATAGTTACTTTTCAATGATCAAAAACGAATCATAACTTCCCCATAATTTACACATCAGAATTCAATAGAAAATGTATAGTTTTTATTGGATGCACGAATTAGAAAAAACAATACCTCAAGTAAAAAAATTTAAAATTTCTCATTGAAGCATGGAATAACATAAACCCAACCATCACAAAAAGGTTACTGAAATATATGCCACAACATCTTGATGCAGTCATTAAATCTAAAAGACATTTCCCAAAGCATTAATTTGTAATATTTAACAAGCCTTTTCTTAATTAGAGCTCACTAGTAAGTATATAGTTACATTTGCATCATAGTTTCGTATATTATTATCTTGTTTTTGCTTTTACGTTATTATAATACATTAAATTAATGTATTGTATCGTTGTTTGCTTAAATTTTTTATTTATTTTTTTACTATAATTTAAGAATATGAAGTGTGAAAATAATTATTATGCAAACTGTAACTTAAAAATTGCCATATCAAGGTGCAAAACAAAAGTTTAAATTCCCTTTCCCTAATTACTCCGTAAGTCTGAGTTCATTAAAAAGCTATTTTTAAAACAATATTTAGAGATAACCAATTGACGATCATTAGAAATATATATATATATATACATACATACATACATATATATATATATATATATATATATATATATATATATATATATATAATCTTGTTTCTTGTAGTAAGAAAATCTCTACCATCGTTAAATAAGCAAAAATAGTGTGAAATTTTATATTTCTCTATATAAGCATGCTTAGCTACATAAGAATAATTCTTCTGTAATAAGAATATATATATATATATATATATATAATTATTATCAGCGTTCAAAGTTCTATAAGAAGATTAGATTTTAACTAGCAATTACACAGTACATTCAGTTTCAATAACACAAATTTTTATTGTTGTTTAAGGTGCTAGAAAAAAAAAGATTTAAAATTAATTATATTGCCAGAAAGTTATCCTAAAGTCTATTTTCACATAAAGTAATCAGTTTCGTTTGAATGGAAAGGATTTATAGAAACAGGGAGCATTTAAAATTAAAGAGGGTAACATCTCCATAATTTAATTATTTATACATTCCTCATATTTTTATAAAAAAATGTATGTGAACAGCCAATTGAAGCGAATTCACGAAAACAATTCGTAGAATTACATTACGTTGATACCCTTTAATCCTTTGAGAAAAATGCTCTCGGAAGAGAAGATTCGCGGAAACGTTAATCGGATTAAAATACAATGAAATGCTCGTTTGCTTCTTGTTTTGGCAGCCACTGAAACTTCCAGAAACGGCTTCGACAAAGCGGTGATAACTCAAGAAAGCAATTTACTAGTGAAATAATAATTGAAAATTTCTCCATTTTATTGAACTAAACTCTTAAGGAAACATTCTTCTATTGATGTTTGAAATGAATTGGCAAATGAATTATAATTTGTGGTTACAAATACAAATTTAGACAAGTAAATCATGGTATGGGAATAAGTTAATATTTATCGAAAGAGCTTATAAAGTTTTAATAAAAACGAAATCTTTTTATATTGATACAACATTTTACTTTATTCATGTGGTATAGACAACAAAATTTTCATTTTAAACAATGGCGCATTTAGAATAGAATCGCTCGTGAGTAGTTAAATTATTTAGCTAATAACTTGTTTTAAACAAGAGTGAGAATGAGCGTGGAGATCGTAGAAAAGAGCATTAAAAATTAACAGCATCCATAATAATTGTTTTAAAAAGTATTTTGCGATGGCTATTGTCGATGAACTTCGTTGTTTTGGAACATATAACTAGGTGACGTGAATGATACCCGAGTTTGGACCCCCATATCCAAACTTCCAGATCATCTCATTTGAGGCAGACTTTCCTCGATGGATCTAATGTATATAAATCTTAACTATATGAAGGATCATTAGCGGAATCAGGACTCGAACCGATGAATCGACGAAAACAACTTCCCCTCGAGATTTTGACTATAACCTCTGCGTTAAAATGGGCTAGAATCCATAAAGAGAAACTCAAAAGAATTAAAGCTCGTCGAAGAATTTCTGCTTAAAAATTATTCATCCTTTCAAACTATAACTGAAAGTAATTTTCAAATACAGAATTACAAGTTTTGCGTGGATTAGTACCGAATGTTAATACAATATTTCTATCAAGAGTTAACGAATTCTACTCATGCAATTTTTATAGAAAAAATGCCGCACATTATGAAGTAAAAAAAAACACACACACAAGAATGTATTCCACCTTTTATAATCTACACTTGAAAATCAAAATGAATATTTCATCTAGAACTTACCAAAAGCACCCATTCGATTTACAGTTTAACATTTTCGATCTGCATCAGTGGTACAGTCTACGTTTGATCCTGCGCCCCTCCTCACCTTCAGAACACTTCCCTTTCACGGGAAGTTTCGTAAAATTCAGCATTCTCTCTCCAATATGTTAATTCGGGAATTAATGCACTCGAGAGTGGCCAAAAATTCAAAGAACGCTCCCCTGTCCTCGAGTCATCGTTTATTGAGATGCTGTTGAGTTGGCATTCTGGGAAAATTCTGAAGATTCCGCGCGTGAATCGAGTTTGTAATTGTCCAAGAGGCTTTTCCTCTAAGGAGGAGGGGGTGGATTCACCGGACGGAGACCGTGATTTGAATTGGAAACGAAATGAGATTTATTTCGCTGGGCTGCTGCATGATTACTTATACGGATGACCGCTTAGAGCTTTAATAATGTTAGTGCACGTCGATTTCTATTGATTTCATCCATCAATTCTCATTTCATTCACTAATGTAGTTGCTACATGCAAACAATAATACTTTACAGCATTAATTCCTGTAGGTTTGAAGCATTTATAATTAATATTCGCGACGGCATAAAAATAGCTTATTGATTGATTGTTCTATTAGCTGCACATACAGAGGCAACATGAGGATCATTGGAGATAGGCCATCCACCCGTCAAACATTCACAATATGCCAGCATGAGAACTTGAAGCCTTGACAGATTTAACTTTGCCTCAGACCCTCAGAACAACAACAAGAATTAGGACTCGAATACATGAATCAAAGGAAGCAATGTCGACCATGAGCTCGTGATCATGATAAATTAGCTTCTGCGGCCACAAAGAGTGTGCAGATGTCTTATTGTCTAACGATCATAAAAATTTAAAATATGTGTGTCAGCTGATTTGACAGGATTAATGTGTTTTCCACGCAATAGTTTCTGAAGAAAAGTAATGAATATAGTTAGCTGGTAAATGAGTGACAGTTGGAAATTAAGGCCAAATAGCCAAATTAGGATAAATTGAGCCAAATATTTCTTAAATTGTTGTACAAATAAGAGAAGGTAGAAGGACAAAATTTGTGGACTAGAAGGAGAGTTAAGAGTAGAGAAGGATCACAAGTACATCCCACAGGCACGTCACTTGTGCTTTTTATTTTGTCAAAGACTGTAAACGCTATCGATATGCTTAGTTATTATTTGATTTGATTGTTTATAAAATAATACTGAGAAGCAACAAGAGGGCTATCGGTGACAGACCTCGTAATTTTGAATCTCGATCAAGTGACGAGGACGATACCTCCTGAGCTGGTACCTACATCTCTAAACTTCCACACCACAGAAGAACTAGGGATCCTAACCAAATTTAACGTGCAGGACCTCGCTACACGGCTGGTCTTTAGTTTTATCACAGCTCGAACTCACAACTCAATGAACACAACGTTAACCTCGAGTCCGCGACCTTAACCATTAGGCAACCGAGACCAGACTGTAAATTCCAAGGAAAAGAAAAAGGTTAACTAGTGCACCTCAGTGTCATGATCCTCGTACTTACCTAAAGAAGATAAGCCCCTCAGGGTATGAATATAACGGGATTTGAAATCTATTCGATAACCTGTTTTTTCAACAGACCGTAAATCTGAAACATATAAAGAAACTTAACTTTTGATTGAGTCTTTATCATTACACGATTTCGAAAAAGAATAGTCATTCAGTTTTGGAAAGCAGTGAAAGAAGAATATAGGGTATGTCAACCTGTATTCGCGTTTCAAAAGTCTGCGAATTTTGTTTGCCTGTCAGACACAGGCGGCTTTTATAATCGGTTCTTGATAAAATTCAAAATTCACAGACATCACTAACTAGTTTTTTTAGGATGTCGCAAAACATATTTTTGTATTTTTATACACAGTGTCACATATTTTTGCTAAATCATTATGATACTTTCTCCCGACACGACAATCTCAGGAAAAGGCAGAATCATATCTGACTTACACCTAGAGAGAGTCTCGCTTAGCGCGTAGGACACTCTATTTTCTCTAGTTTCAACATCATGAGCTCAGAAGTAAAGTAATATAATATTTAATTTCACAAACACAGAGCTTATTTTTTCGTAGATGTCTTCTCTTCTTATACATGTATTAAGAATAAATATTAAATCTTGACGTAGCTATTGTGAGATCACATGTCTTCTTAGTCACGCAAGGAACTATTGTTTTACTTAAAACAACAAGGTCGTACCTGACCACTTTTTATAAATTTATTTTGTTTTTATGAATCTTTTATGTCTGCTTTCACCAGTAACGAACTCGATTTTCAAAAATATGTCACAATAATTTTTCAATTTTTTATTGGATTAAAGTGAAACAAATATAGACACAAATTAAGTATTTTATTTACTTATAGATACCTTATATGTGTGTTACCTTAAATTATATGTAAACTGGAATCACGATATGACTGAAAATAAATAACATTATCCAGAATTTTAAGACAGCTATGAGGCATCCATTTTTATAACTGACTACGGGGCTACTGTTTTAGATGGATCACTTTTGGCGTACTAGAACACTTTTCAGTTTTTTATCGATTGTTTCAATTTTAATTACATTAAACTTAAAATTTTTTCAATTTTAATAATTTAGGGTTTACATTAATTTTAATATCGGAAAAGCTTACTATTTTTTCCATTTATCAATATTTCATCCATTACCTTAATTCTTATATTTAATTGAGTGATTCAATCAAAACTATTAAGAAATACGTTGGAAAATTTTTATATTAAAACAAATTATAATGTATTTTTATCATAAGCTATTGAGAAAGCAAAATGCTTTTTAATGCTCTCATTTGCTTTTATCTCACTCTAGGCTGCTACTTATAAAGACTGAAATAAATTATAAAATGTTAATCGGAAACAAAAGAGATCAAACTCCTATTGCACCCGTATGGTGACCGGGTGTGAAAGAATTGTGCCAACATTGCTCATGCATGTCTTAACAGGCAACTAAAATGTATACTCAGTGTCTGGGGGTATATCTGGGCAGGCTACCCCTGGGGATTATATCAGGGGACTGATATTCTAGGTTGGAGGGCCTCAGAAGCTTGCCTTCTTTGGTAGATACGGACATCACGAACCCGGGGCACCCTAGAGATCATTTTTATCCCATGGGGTTTACTGTAATTGGTAAAAACCGTTGACGCGCACCAGGGATACGCTAGCGATCCTTCTCTATTTTCGACTCTCCTTCTTGTCAACCAATTTTTATCTTTTTTTCAATTTTATCACACGTCTAGATCGCAACTTTAGCTTGTTTGGTGCTGCATAGCCACATCTGGATCTTGTGCCATTCAAAATACTATCCCTAACCCACATACTCAAGCACCATTTGGTTAATTTAAGTCGTTTCATTACAGGGCTAATCTTCGAAATTAAAAAAAAAAACTTTTTGAGGAAAGAAGGGTGTTATGAGAATGAGAGAGAGAGAGAGAGAGAAAGCTCATAAACTAAAACATTCAAACATTTGCTACGCGAAAGAAGAATATTAGATGATGTTCACTGAATTTTTGAACGATTTTTGCGAGGGAGATAAAATTTAATACCACCTATTATAATTTTATATTGTGCAGTAGAAATGTTAATCATAATGGGTAAGGGATAAATTAGCACGACTTAATAGCCTGTATTTTAGATTTGAATTATTACTGATTTTGTGTTGAGTGAGACAAATTACTGACTTTTCAATGACTATGTTTATAGACTTTTCAATAAATCTATCCAGAACTACCATAAAATCCTATGATGAATCAAAAGTTTCGCATAGAATAATTTGAAAGGTTATTCGATACATCATATCAGAGCTTTTGAATGAACCATGATTCAAAAGCACAAGATCCTCAACCGCCTTTGCAAATTGAATGTTACTCGTAAATGACAAAACGTAATTCTTCTAGATAGTCTTAATTGCATCTTTAGAAATGTTCTCTATTAATTACAGTGGAAAAGAATTAAAGTTTTGATAGATTAATAAATATGGAAGCGGGAAGTGTATACAATAACTCTAGTAATTAAAAACTATATGAAACTAAAAGCAAATATTGTATACCGTATTCAAAAAGATTCAGGACATCCACTCCTAAACAGATGTTGATACTAACCGAGGAGACAATGTAGCAACAACTTTCAGCTATGCGTATCAATCTGTCGTATTCATTTCCGTATAATTTCCACTTGGTAGCGATCCTTTGCATAAAGCATGTGTGTGCCTCATGCCATTAAATTAGAGCAACAAACTAAAGTCAATTTATTTTTAAATTAATTTTGTTTGATTCCGTGGCCCAAATTTGTTAAATTGGGTGACAGAAGTATACAAAAGGATTATATTTGCATATGGAAATGATGCTTTGAAGTATTCTTGTATTTGAAAGGTTTTCGAAGTTTAAATCATGGATGAGATTCAACGGAAAACATAGAGATATCAGTCGCGTCCATATTCAAGACGAAACAAGGAAAACGTTGACCTGTGCAACAATTTCATCGTCAAAGTTCTACTGTGACTAAGGCATTTTACAAAAATGTTTTGGATCGGCTTTCGAACTGAATGTGGCGTGTGAGGCTAGATTTGTTGAAAGAGAAAATTGTTGCCTTTTGCACAACAATACACAGTCTCATAAATCCGTCCTTGTGCAACATATTTCTTCGAGAAAGCATATCAGGTTCATCACACACCACCTGTATTCATTAGATCTCTCACTAGATATATAGATTTAGAAATAAGACCCACAAATAATCATCCCGCTTAATAATTCTTCCCCGGTCACGAACATCAAAGACTACAGATTTTACGATCATAATATCACAATAGCAATTAATAAAGAAATGAGCAGATAAAATTATGATTAATAATACAAAATCGATAGAGATTAATTAAAGAAGCTAATTTTCTCTCTTTGACTTAATGAAACAAACAAGGAAGCAATCTCGACAGACTTTTGTCATCGCAACTAATGAAAGAAACAAAAGAAATCGAAGAAAGCCGGTGTGTCCAAACAAAAAAAAGAAGAAGAAAGTAAACCCTCATGTCTCTCTAGGCCCTCACAAACAAACAATCACCGATTCTTATCCGAGAAAAGTATTTTTTCCCCAGCGAACATTCTCTGCATTCCGTGGAAAGAGTCTCCTGAATGCACAGCATAAAACACATATGGCTCATTAAATTCTAGCTGCAGTATCGAAGAATTATTTTAAACGATGTTGCTCAGAAAGTTATAGATTACATGTATCGGAGTTGTTATTGATTTTTATGCAATCCTTAGATAAAATGTAGATTTTTAGATGATTGATTTTAGGAGGGATTGATACTTTTCAAGTAAGAAAGAATTATTTTTTTAAATAAAGAATAACATTTGATTTGAAAAATAGTTATATATGTAATTGTAATAGTTTATTAACGTCGCGCTGAAAAGCAATACAAGGGCTATTGGAGAAGGACGATGTAATTTTGAACATGGGTCAAGTGACGAGGATGACAAGTGATCTGGCACATCCTCTCCAAATTTCAACACCAAGGCAAAGGGAGGACTTTCGGGCCTGATAGATTTATTGTGCATCATACCCACTACACGGTGCGTCTTTAGTGACATCAGGGCTCGAACTCACGACTCCATGAAAACTGCCCTCCACAAGTTAACACCACTAGGTTACCATGGGCATGAAAAACCTATACTTCTTAATTTATTTTATTTAAGCTCACAATGTTGAAAAATAAAACCGAAATTCTGAACACTTTTTGAGGTAGGAAAAGGCTTTAACTTCTGAAAATGCTACTGATTTCTTGGTTATACATAGAGAGTGGCGTATGCTATAACATGTCAGGTTTCTGTTTGAATAAATCCATTTTTTCAGACAAAAAATACGTACCAGAATTCGTATTCTACATTGTTATGGTAAGTGGATATTTTCTATATACTCGATTGAAGATCACCGGCCGTAAAGACAGGGCCACAGCTGCGTATCTTAGTGTAAAATAGAAACAAAATGTGCACGTAAAATATACGTAAAATAGGCAGCAATCATGTTAAAATTGTTTAACTGAGATAACTGATTGTTATAATTATAATGGTCTGTAGGTTTTCAAAATGTTTCTGACTAATTAGCTAATGTCGTTGCGTTATCTGCTTCCGAGGGTCCTTAATTTCCTGAATTCACCCACGCTTTATGCAATCGAGGGTTCGGCAATTACATTTAGATGCTATTTTTACCTTGACAAAAGCAAATCGATAAATAATTATGCGTATAAGAATTTTTTTTTTTGTTCAACGTAGTTGATGGTCTATGATTTTAGCATTCACAGAATAAAAAATTTCATGTTCAATAAATTATTTTAAACGACTCTCTTGAATTTTCCCTCTTATTCAATGCATTTACAAAAGGGAACAAAATTACCTTATCCTCATTTGAGCGATTTATAAACAATTAGAAGCGGAAACAATTCCTCATATAGAAAGCTCCCTTTATAAAAAGGCGGGTTCAATCCTTACCCGCCAAAGACCCGCCGTGTAGCCGGGGCTGATGCACGTTAAATCTGTTGGGGCCCAAAGTCCTCCCGTTGGAGTGGTGTGGATGTTAGAGGTTGCCAGCTCAGATGCCATCCTCGTCACTTGACCGTGGTTCAAAATTACGAGGTCCGTCCCCAATAGCCCTAGTGTTGCTTCTAGTGCAACGTTAATAAAAGCTAAACTAAACTGAACTGAATTAAAATCCTTTATAAAAAAGAAGAAAAAATTATGAGATAGAAATAATGTTGCGCCAATGTAATGAAATACATTGCGAAAAGTTTTAATGATAATTTTACATACCTATGTGATAATAATTATAGTAAAACACATTTTAAGAGTATTTATTTTTCAGAACTTCATTCGGTAAAGGCATTTTCATATCATTTACATATTATTTGATTTTAATCTCATTGCATTTTCCAACCAGCTATTTACTTGCTTTAGGTTAATAAAATAATTACATTTGATTGTGTCTAAGTGATCTTTCTTTTCTCTCACGTGGTGTGATGTGTTTGTTAAAAACAGGTGAAGTGACACCGAGAATATCTAGTGATCTTTCTCTTTGTCAATTTATGTCCTATTTTTCCATTCTTGTATCTATAAAAAGTTTTCTTTATATCGAATATATACAGATGTTTTTCATAAATAAACAAGTTTTTAATCTTGGTTCCTGTGCTAACAAAACCAACCAGCAAACATTTAAATGACATAATTAAATCGGATTTAAAAATGAATTAATGTAAAATGAAAATTATCAGACCATAACTGGGCTTTAAACTCTTTGACAGGGTTTTGAAATTTTTACAGACTTTATTTGTTGATGACTCCACAATTTTTAAATAGATATCCGGCTAGGTTTGATTTTAAACTAATGGAACTCTGGATCTAATTAAAAAAAATAATAATAACTCGTTATCGCTACGATTATTAAAGTAATTTATTTTATGTAGCTCGAAGATCTAGACATTCGTGCATGCAAAATATAAATGTCTAGATCATGGGGGGCTACATATCATTATTTATTCTACTAATTTCCAGGAGTCATTCAAATCTTTGCGACTGTTAGAGGCTTTAAAGGAATTGAATGATTTGCAAATATAAGCAGATATTGTAAAAATAAACGAAAAAAATTAATTTGAAACCATCAAAATACTTTTAATAAATACATAAGCAATTATAGAATCCTCATTATAGTCTCCCCTATAAATTATAACAATGCGAAAAATCAGTACTAACAAAAAATATTTTTGAAATGATATATAAAAAAAAATCTTAGTAGAAATAAAATTCAAAATATGTCATAAAACCAGAAATTCTATATCGTGTTATGTTATTGTTGTTCTTGGTATACTATTACATCCTCTGACGTATAATTCAAATGCATGAAAATCAACAGTCTGAGAAATTAATTAAAATTTCTATAAAGCGTTACAAAAGGAAGTTTCTACAAGGATACTCTGAGCCTGAGACACTAAAAAGGGGTCACTGTACTATCCAAAAATAATTTCAATTAAAAAATGAATATTTACACAGCGGAGTTATATTGAAAGAATGGAAATGTGTTAAACATCTATAAGAAATGTTTCGAAATCTATAAAATTTGCGAAATAATTTTAAAAATAAGTTCGAACTACATGTGAAAAGTAAGTAAAGAATTAAATCAGATGCAATCTTTTATTAGTGCCGTACAGTTTTTTCAGAGTGGTTCATGAACTTTGAAGAGCTATTTATAACCGATTTAATTTATTATTTCGACGCGTAATGTCCTATTCATTCGCTTTTACAGTTTGCATTTTGTCCCTCGGATGGATCCCGTCCCTTATTGGGAATAACTGGCGAGCATACAGAAAGAGCAGATATACCTTGGAAAGGAAAGAAGGCTCCTCCTCGAGATAGACAAATCGCTTCAGGAGATAATTATCCTCATTAGTACAAAAGCGATTTTTTCTCGTCGTCGTTTAATTGCGTAAAAAATGAGAATACCATCAAAACTCTGGGTTCAATGTTTCAACTTTTTTTAATAATTCAATCATGAAGCGCTTAAGGGAGAAAATCGGGAAAAACATCGCTCCTTAGTCCTCATTAGTAGGGATTTTTTCCCCTTGGTATTTATATTACCGAGTAAAAATGATGAGAATAAAATTGCTTTTACTCCGAGAGGGAGATTTAATACTAATTATTGTTTCCTTACGTAAAACATTAGGTTTAGATAAACAATTAAAATATCTCGTAACGTTAATTCTTTTGTTATGAAAGCAATCCCGAAAGTTAAGTACGCAATTCGAAACCTTAAAATGGTCTTTTGTTGAAAGATTTTACCGAAGAAAGATGGGCAAAAGTTAAATATTTTTATGCCGCGAATTAAAGATAATTAAGAATAATTACGATTGATACTTCAATTTAAAGATTATAATTGTAAAAGCTTTTACAATGTTCACTTTTCATTGCACTTAACAACGTCCATTGAACTAATTTGAATCATTTTGAGTTAAAGAAATTATTAATAGCACAAAAAGTTACATTCAAACTTTACTTTTATTTGCTTGAATTTGAGACTATTTAGAGCAATACAAGGGTCGTTAGCGAGTTATCAAATTTGAGAACCACGATCAAGTGACAAGAGAAGAGGATATAAACCAAAACCTTATAAACATTTCGTATTTTAAAATGGTATATTAATTAATTCATCAATAAAAAAGCAGGTGTAAACTACAATATAATTTATTTTTAACTTATTCAAACGTATTACATAATTCGTGCGGGGAAAAGTGAAAATAGGAATTAAAATTTTGCGTTTACACTGCAGCTTAAATAATTGAACTGGGTCTCTGGCGGAATATACAAGCTGATTTTGTGCAGTCCTAGTTTGTATAATACAATGATAGACGAATGTTCTTCCAAGTCGAGAACAGGACTGCTACAGATTTCATACACGTACTTGAATGAAAAACACCTATTCAGTTGTTAAAGTGCGCTTTATTTTTATTCCCCCCCCCCCATCGCTAGGCATCTTGGAACTGTTTTGAAAATACACCACTAAATTTTATAAACTTATCTTATTTTGAAACATATATCAAGGAAGATGGAAAAGTAGAGAATTTTAAAGATGATGAGAGTAATTCGGGAAGAGATTACTTTTCTTATAAACTAAATACTACTTCACGAACGTCTAATTTTAGTTGTGTTCCTTATTTTAATAATTTAAAATAAGAAACACAACTATACAAATAAATTTACTGTAAAAAGATTAAAATTAAATATATCAATCCTCTCTGTGAGCAAAAAGGTTTTGCCAATTCTCTTTCTGATGAGTTTATTAATTTTATATTAAAATATCATAAAAAATTAATCTGAAAAAAAATGTTCCATGCATAGTATTTACAAAAAGCAGATTTAACTTCCAAAGGTGTTTAACTTCTTTTTAAATAATCAAGTTATTAAAGTAAATATTGGATTTAAAGCAAACGACAACATGGTGACGGATTGGAAATTTTTATTAATTTATTAATTTATTGGGTTGGTGAAGAATGGCTAACACTTTATTTTGAAAAGTACTCGGGTAACCATTTTATCTTTAGACTAAATCCATTGCCGCTTGGGTGGATAATAAATATAGTTTGCAATCAACATGTCAAAAGCTGTGCATATCGCGAATTCTGTAAAACGCGTTTTACTGCAGGCATTCAAATTCAATGGTGAAAGTGAATTACTTTACTTTTCTAAGATACTCTTGCAATAGCCCTTCTACATAATGGTCTTAAATGGAATCAGGACTCAAACTCATGAATCGACAGAAATAATGTGTGTCATAAGCTGGTGATTGTGATCGCTCGCATACTGCGGCATAGTTACTTAATGGAGTTCAAACGGTAAGGTTGAAATTTGTCTTGAAATACGAAACGTTGAAATACGATTCTTATACGTCGTTACGTCTTTAAAACAGTCGTTAAAAAGCCAACCACGAAAAGAATCTAGTTTTCAAAAATGACATATCATTTTTCAATACACATAGTTTGATTTTTAGAACACACAAATATTGGCCCTGTACATAAACAAGTTGAGCAACTAATACATCAGAAGCTTTAAAAAAATAATGGTTTTCTTATATATGTTTTCATTTCAAATTCCATAATAAAAAGCGCAACAATACGGCATCAAAGAGAAGGAAACAAGTTACACTCTATTTAGTCACGCGTACATTTTCTGTTGAAAGTTCAATATTAGGAATTTATAACTCATCACAAAACTGCTCCGTTTTTTAAAAGGTTGAGCAAATAGAACATCGGCCTCTTCAAAGTAGCTTCGAGGGGTTTCTTCGATAGCTTTCAGGAATCGCCGGGATTCCGGGAGTAATCCTGTTTGCAGGAAAAGAAATGGGAAAAAGAAACTCGCATTTTGAGAGAAAAATGGCTGTTCGAGTCGGGGGAGGGGTGAGAGTGTGTAAATAAGCGATAAATTATTTCTCTACCCCTCAAAGGTGGATGTTGTTCTTTGTACTCCATTATCAGACGATGTGGTTGGAAAGGGGGGAGAGGAGGAAAACTAAATATGCCCGGAGCGCTCTTGGAAGCATGTAAGTAGCTACGGAATTGTGTAATTGTTAAAGGGAGGCAATCGATCAACTTGAGAAGGCGCGTGAAAATCCTTCCATTTATGCAATCATTTTAGTACAGTAGCTGATGGAGAGAAACTTATTATTTCATGTTTCCTTGATCCAAATGGGAAATATTTCTGAGACATTAAGCAACTCTTTGTATAAACATTTAGATAATGTTTCCATGCGAATATTTACTCGTATTGTATTTTCATAAAAGATATTACCGAGGTTATTTTGGTAAATTCCCTATAATTTGTGTATCTTGCCTTGTAACGAGTTCTCACGCGCATTTCCCATTAACTAACCTTTGGGATTATTTTATTATATTATTTGAATTGAAAATCTCACCACGTGAGAGAGCCGCGACTTATGAAAATTAGCATTTCTATATAAGAAGTGTAGTGATGGAAATAGGGAAACTGGAAGTATTAGAGAGAGATAATTAGAAATAGAAGAATTGGCAGGATTGATGAGCAAACTACAAGAGGGCGACCGAGTGTGGACCCATATTCCGACACAAGAAATGGATTGTGATAAGCTTCAGTTGGCAGTTATTAAAACAAGGGGAAGTTTCAGTCATAACATTTAGTTAAAGACGAGTTATAGACAACCCTCTCCATTATTACGTTATTTTGATTTAGATAATTTTAAAACAGAGTAAGAGTAAAGATTTATTGACTGGTTATTCAATGGGTCTTGAT
Organism: Nephila pilipes; assembly: GCA_019974015.1. Lineage (NCBI taxonomy): Eukaryota > Metazoa > Arthropoda > Arachnida > Araneae > Nephilidae > Nephila > Nephila pilipes. Next base: position 1,248,742 of record BMAW01044884.1, read on the forward strand.
TGCTCTTAATGTTGATAATGACGCCGGTTAGTTATAGTCTCGTTGAAAAGATTTGGAGAGAGGACTTAATTATTGTGGAATAAATAATATATTTCATACTATCAAAATATATTTAATTGATACAGTGATGAAAAAGGAAAGCAATATTTCCTAAGGAATATTTTCATTAAAATAATTTCCAATAAAAATTAATTAATATTTGTGTGGGATATCTTTCTGCAAAATAAGTTTTGATTTCTTATTTAAAATAAAATCTATATATAGAGAAGAATATTACGACAATTTAATACTATATTCTACGCAATTTTTATAAAATGCTGTACAACCAAATGTAAAAAAAAAAAAAAACTTTTTGACAAGAAAAAAAGCTCTAGGGAATTATGTGCCATACAAATAATTTCTTTGATTAGTAGTCCAAAAGTCATAAGGTAGGCAATCGTTTACAAATAGATTACTGTTTATCCATGATTTTTAAAGAAGATCATAGGTAGAAAAATCAGGATTTTTATTAATCATGATTTTTAAAGAAAAACATAAGAAATCATAATACCAAAAGAAGCAAACAGTCAAAAGCTTGTTTTCGACAGAAAAAGATAACCGTATAAAGTCCCATAAACAATGTAATAAAGAAATACATATTTTTCGGATTCGATTCTTTTGATTATGAGCATTCAGTATTTTGATTCTGTACAAACGTTACAATAACAAACAACATTGCTTATATGCTCACAAAACCTCTTTTATAAATATATTTTTATTTAAAAGGGGGTTCTTACCTGCAAATGTTATTAATTACATAGAAGTTTCATTGTGTAAATTTAATGCATGCTTAGCATGTGACGACGGTTTTTAAAATTACCATATGTAATGAACTTTCACTAAGGCACAAAATATTAGTAAATTTCTCACGTGGTTGATTGTGGTTGTTTTGTTAACGTCGCGCTAAGATGCAACACGAGGCTTATTGGCGACGGAACTCATAATTTTAATCCTCGGTCGAGTGACGAAAACGACACCTGAGCTGTCACATTTTTCAAGCTTCCACGCCACACCACGGGAGGACATTGAGTCTCGAAAAATTTACTATGCATCAGCCCCGGATACACGGCAGATCTTTAGTGGGCATTTCTCATGTGAGTTAGCATGAATTTTTCGTAATAGTAAAATTCATGAATTGTGATCCGATTCATTTTCAACGAATATTAAATGGAAATTCAGAAACTACAGAATACGAAAAATTAGCAATTTAATGATGGAGAAAAAATTTATTTTCGAATTAATTTAACTCGTACTGGTATAAGATAAAGAATGGGGCCAGATCATATCCATTATTTGCCATCCAATCAGATATCGTGCAATTAAATTGTCCATACAAAAATGCGTAAACTACTCAATAGGATATTGAATATCAGTTTCTCAAATAAAAGGAAATTTTGCGTATCACTTTCCCATTATCCATGCTAATGAGCTCACCGTGAAGGGAGAATAAATAAAACGATACGTCAACGAAGCAATTAAGTTTAATGAGACATTAATTGAATTAATGAATGTTTCACGCTTAGTTAAGTCCACTTCCTTTATTTTTCCGCAATGTAAACATGTCTTTGGGTAGTGAACAAAAACCCTCGTCGATTTCTGGCTCCGAGGACGTACATTGAAGCGATGTAATCATGTGATTAAAATCATTCGTTGACCCAGATACATGTTTGTTGTTTGATAAACGATTTTCTTAAAAGATAACTGGATTGTTTCTTAAGCACATAATGCATCAACAAATCTCTAATAAACAATAACTCTACACTCGATGCTACTTTTTTTCTTCCTTCAAGTACCTTGGTAAATTAGAAAAGAGCCAAATATGCATAGTTAATGTGTTCTTCATTTGGTCGAGAAAGCGGTTTGTTTACAATCGGCGTTATCGTTCGTTTTAGGAAGCTTTTTGGTTGCAATCGCTGTTGAGATACCGCAACCGGTCAAGCAGAACACGATGCACTCGAAGAGAAGGTTTCAAGGGGATAAGCACGAATTAATTTGGCAAAGTATGAAGTTCCATTTATACTCAGCAAAGGCGTTCCACTTTTGCAAAAAATACCCTTGTATCTATTATCAAACCTTGAATTAAAAAAGGGAACTGTTACCCCTTAATAAAAAGGTAAAAAGCTACAAAATGTTTAAAAAATAACTATTTTTGAAGACAGGGGTCTTTAGTAAAGAAAATTTATGCTACCATTCTGTGCTGCCATCTGTTTAATGGCGTTAAAATATTTGAGACACTGACTCATAAGTTAGTTTTCATTGAGACATGAATTCCTCGTAATTCACCGGAATCCAAGCTATATTCAAAAACTTGGGTTACTGATGATGAATCTGTTTCAAACCACGAAAAAACGGCCGGAAAAACTATGGAGACTATTTTCTGGAATGCGAAGGGCGTCATATATCCCTGGACTTCTTAGAAAAAGAAAATATGATTAATAAGCGTTACAATGTATTATACTGTGGCTCTATCTAGTCTTTTGAGTTCAAATCTTTCTACTACAACTATATAAAGAAGCACGCAGAGCTGGAAAACAGATTAATCTTGAAAGAAATTTTCACTAATTTCATCCCCACTTCAGTCTAACTTCGGCCTTTCTTCGTTTTTTCATATTTCTTTTAGACGTTCAATTCGTCGGCTAACACGTTTCTCGTATTCAAATTTCTCTAAATGCTTTATTGTAAATTGTTATTGTTAAACTGTATTACATCAGATCTTTGAAACTTCTTACATAATAGAACAGATAAATTTCTCAAGTATTTGAGTGAGGTGAAATGTACAATCCTTTTTCTCATTGCCCATCCCAAACACGGTAATTATTTTAAGCTTTCCTCGTACTTATTAACTGTCTACTTTTCTTTCTGTCGTGTATTCTCTTTCAAGATATCGGATTCCTCTACATGTTATTTACTTTTTTAATGCATCCCTTTCATTTTTCATTGCGGCCGTCATTAAACTTAGGTAGGTACTTAAAAAACTTAGTAGACTTAACTTAGTAGATAATTACACATTTAAATGAAGAGTAGTAAGATGAATAACAAAACGATTTATTAATCTTCTTCAAGTTATGAATGTCCATGCAGTATTATTCACTCTCTCTAAGTCTTCTTTTCCACAACGTGCCTCAAATGTATAGATTGCTATACTAAATTATAAGTTCACTCTCTCCAGTTCTCTCGTTTTCGGGTAGAAAAATAAAAAGTTTAGTTTAGTTTTTATTAACGTCGCACTAGAAGCAACACGAGGGCTATTGGTGACGAACCTAGTAATTTTGAACCACGATCAAGTGACGAGGACGACACCTGAGCTGGTACCTCCTTCCTAATATCCACACCACGCCAACAGGAGGACTTTGGGCCCCGAATAGATTTAACGTACAACAGCCCCGGCTACACGGCGGGTCTTTGGCGGCCAAGGATCGAACCCGCGACTGAACGAAAACCGCCGGCTGCTAGTCCACGACCTTGACCTCTAGGCTACCACGGCCCCAGAAAAATAAAAAGAGTTGATGGGTCCAACAGTAATTCCTTCCTATGTGGATTTACTCCCAAAGGATCTTTATTCAAAGCCACTTTTATCTATTTAAACTCATTCGTTACACAGCAGACTTTATTATCTATCTATCAACCTCCAACTCGATTGTCTAATTCTTTGTGTACATATGCATAAGGATTTCCCGTAGATTTAATTAATTTTTAACTTATATTTCAACTTCTATAGCACTGCGTTCATCGTCACTTCGTGATCCCCTTTTAAATCTTTTAATTTATACGATCCTGTGATTTCAAAAAGTGCTTAGATCAGCATTTCTCACGCTCTTAATTAATACAGATATTTCCAACCAGATCCCCGACTTCATGTAAATATCTACATTTATTACCTATTACATTACTGTTGTGTATGATCATTTATATATATATATATATATTCCTCAAATCATACTTTGTGTAGCAAATATTTCATTTTACTTCTTAACTACAATCTAATTAGCATACGCTCCGTTTCATTTCATTAGAGCCAGGTTTTATTTTAAACTATTTGCTTAAAAAATGTCCCAAATGTCAGTTAACAGGAAATCGTGAATAACCAAATGTCAGACATTTAATTACACGAATTTATATAATTATCTGTCGTGTAATAGGTACATAACATAACGTCACCTAAATATTAAAACTTAAAATGAAAGACGACATAATTTTTTACACCTGTACGCATATACTTATAGTTTCCAGCACGTATTGTTTCGCCTACGTATATAAAGTCTGGAGAAAAAGACGGTCTCATTTGGATTCATCAGAGAGTTTCTACATGAGGACATCAGTTGATTTACGTTGACCACATCCAACAGCTTTTTGGAAACTTTGTGTAAGTAATACATCGATTTTAATCTGTGAAACAAATGTGTTAATTTTAAAATATATATAATTTTGATTTTCAACTATACGATATGCCTATCTTAAAGTATGTAAAAGTTAAAGTATATAAAGTAGTTAGAGTATAAAAGCAAAATATGTTTTTTTATTTTAAACTACATAATAAATACTTAAATTTCAAAAACTGAATTTAAGGATACCAGGACATATGAAGAATTATGGAATACCATACCTAAAAATTCTTGTATTCGTGATATATATCTTTTCATATTATTAGTATATATTAGATTATTTGTGTGCCTAATAATATTTCAATTATTCGATAGGAACTATAGGAGTACTTTTTTGTCAAAAGGGTTTTTTCCTCGGAGTTGAATATATAAACATGATTTGGGAAATATACTTGCGTTAAGTACCATTTTAAAGAAAACTGTTACCCAATACAGCTCCAAATTTCTTATACTTCTGTAAATGGTACTCGGACGTAGAAAAAAATATTTTTAGTTCACTCTAAGTAATATCTATATTTATAAAAATAATTTTTATGTGAAAAAAAAATTCCAAAATTACAGAATTAAATAATTTTTTCATAGAAAATATACAGTAATATCATTAAAAGAGTTAATTCACTATATTTTGTGCATTGTTTTATATATGTGATGAGATAAATATTTTGTTTATTTATGGAATATTATTCTTAAAAGTGGTATGTAAATGCAAATATATCTGAAAATGCAAGTCCATATTCAACACAGAGTGAAAGAGAAACTTTTTGACTGGAAAAATACTTTTATAATTTAATAAAATGATTAAAATATTATTATTCGACCCACAAAAAACCTAAAATCTGCAAATAATTTTAAAACATAAATATCACAACATAGAGCCTCAAATTCGGTATTTTATTTTGCCCCGCAAGTCCTAGTGCTCTTTATGTTTGTGCTATGATTGTTCCTTATTTTTTTTTAATGAAAACTCACAGAACTCCCCATTTAACGAACACTTTCTTTTTATACACATATATTAACGCATTGAATTATTTGAGCAAATCATACTATCATTTTCGGACCTTTCAACCTATATACAACTACTGATACGTATCTATCAAGCAGCTCTTCAACAGTGACATTTATCTTTACAACAGTTTTCTTTCAAAAATTAAATTTGCCAAAATTTCCGAAAAAGTTGGCAAATTCTTCTCTCCCACACATAAACAGTTAATTGGATCTCAAGAACAGTATTCAAAATCTCTACTTTGTTAGAAGTTGAAGGGTTTTCAAAGTATTTATAGGAAGTTTCAATTATTATGAAATGTCTGTTATTATACCGTTTTCACACTGATTCCGAAAAAATCGCTATTTTACCCGCAGACTTGAAACGCTTTATCCGTCTTAGCGAAAGTCTTTAACTCCTTCCCGAGAAACAGCTTCCTTTTAATTGACGCGTGGCAGCCTCTCAATTAAGTCCGAAATATTTGCTAAATTACTCTGAGGGTGTGTCAATCAAACCCCGTGCCCCTATCCCCTTTTCGAGAAGCGAACGTATTGACTTAAAGAAAAGAACCAACTAGCTTCGCCCACCATTTGTCAATATTGGTGCTGATGAGGTTCATATAATCCTTTTTAAAGTAACACAGAATTGGTCCTTGTACAAGCCTTAATATTACATTTATATATGAATAAGTGGGACTATTTACATAAGAGTTACACAGATTTGCATGGTTTTTTCCAATGTTTCATCTTATGCTTTCTATTCATTAACTGTAACTTCTTTCATGTTTACTTAAATACTATTCGTTAGCAGTAGTTAAGATCACATCGGATTGAATGAAAAGAAGATTTTTCATTATTTCACATAACATTTCACAATTCCACTGTTTACTTCAAAACAAGTGCCTATTTTTTTTACCTGTGTTTTTACAAGACAGCGCTAGCTGCTAGCACCATTTTAATATCAAGCACAGTTTCACAATTAATTTAATACAGATGCGCATGATTTTAAACTTCGAGTATTTCGAAGCAATTGTTACAATTTTCTTCCGAATCTTGGAAACATTAAATACAGTAAAAATTGTTTCAAGAATTTCAAGAAATTTTGATTATAATTGTCATCTTTCTTTGTTTTAAATTGATGAACATTCCTGTCATTACATTTACACAAGCACACATTATCCTACTAGTACAAAGTGTTTGGAGACATGTACTTGCTTTATCACACAAATTTACAAAATCAAAATTTATCGCGAAAATAAAAACTACAAGTATTTCTTTGTAACTCTGTGCAAATCTGGATTAGTTCTGCATAAGAAATGAGATATCTAAGTGGTGCAGGTCGTGAATTCGTGGCTTATTCTTTTTTTTTGGTGCCGAGTCGTGAGTTCGATACCTGATATTACTAAAGACCTGCCATGTAGCAGAGTTAATGCACTTTAAATATGTCGTGATCTCAAATCCTCCTGATAACGTGTTGTCGAAGTTTGGAGAAGTAGGTGCTAACTCAGGTGTAGTTCTTGTAACTTGACAGATGTTTAGAATTACGAGTTCTGTCCTTAGTGTTGCTTGTTAGTGCGACATTAATCTACAATCGCATCATCAATCAATTTACATAAAAATCAACTCAATTGTATTTTGCCCTGCAAAGAGATTATTACCAGATATTCATAAGCATACCAATATTGAGAAGTTTCATCATGAAAATTTAATTGCTATATGATTTAGAGCATATTACACCACAAATTGTGAGGTTATATTTGCCACGTATTGTACTGTATTATTAATAAGCGTCGCACTTAGAAGCAAATCGAGGACCACTTATCTCTTTAATTTGAACATTGGTCATTTTGGTCTCTGTCAAATGACGGCTTCTGAGTTGACACCCCACACTCCAATTTTCCCACTTTCCTAATACGAGTATGAGGACATTAATCCACGATAGAATGAACGAATATCAGCCCTCTTATACTCGTTATACGGATTCTTAGTGCAATCAGGTCTCGAACCACTACTCGAAGGAAATAAAGCCATCCCGCAGCTCACGATTGTGACCACTCGGCTACTTTGACCATGCATCATATACTTGAGAGTAAACAATTGCATCTCTTATTTTGAATATCGGAATAGTAGCCATCTTCACACCGTTCTTAAATGAATTACAATATTATTATATTTAGAGAGTCTTAGCTCGAGACACGACTAGTATTATTTGGAAAAAAATCTCTAGAAAGAAGATTCCTTAAAGGTAACTAAGATGTCTTCAACAATGAAAAAAGAACTTCATTTATGCTAAATTTAAATCTCACTTTTTTAAAGTAAAAAACGATGCAAATCATATTACCACTGATTGATCCTTTTGTTAACGCTTCTCTGAGAAGCATCAAGAGGGCTATTAGCGATGGACCTCGTAATTTTGAAACTCGGTTAAGTGAGGAGTGATATCTCTCTCTCTGAAGTTCCACACCCCGCCATGGAGTGGTCTTGAAGCCGCGACAAATTTAACGTGCGTCAGCTACGACACAAGGTGGGTCATTAGTGGCACAGAACTCGAACCTTCTACTATTCAACGGAAATAAAATTGGACCCGAGTTCACGACCATGACAAAAGGCTACCGTGACTATATTTTACAACATTTTTATGTATTTCACTTGATGTGTGTCTATGTGTGTATCAGTGTGTCATCAAATTTTCGATCGTCAATTTAATCAACTTCCCATCAAGCTAGAGCTCTAAATCTGCAGAAATTGTTCTTACTCGTCTAACAATGCAATATTTAGACATTTGCGACACGTTTTAATTAATATTTCAATATATTTTTAATAATGCAGTTTAGCCCAACCATTTGGCGAGATTTTAAAAATTGCCAAATTTGGCGATTTTTTTTGGTCCGCTTCGCGGACCACGATAGCCACATTTGGCAAAATACTGTCAAATATTTTTTTTTGATAAACTTTGCCACCATATAAAAACGTTGTTTTTAAAAACCTCGGTTTTCATCTCGAATTATTAACAATGAGATATCCATATACTTACATATATGTTTATGTATAGAAAATCACAATTCTATACATGAATAATTTTTAAGAACAATAAATAATCAATAACAGTATTTACATATGTATATCATGTACTTAACCCTTTAAAATCAATTGGATGATTTTGCCTAATATCCACTGCATTTATAACTTTTAAATTTGCAAAGAACTTATAAACATAACCTTATATATATTGAATGTAATTCATATTTCAAAGTTTGAATTTAAGGAAATTATTTTAATTTTGTGATTTAAATTTCGCTTAATATTTAAACAAACAGTATGAAATACCTAAAACATGCGAGTGATTATCAGACAAAAATAAAGCTCTTTGTGTTAGAAGTTGCCAAATTTTATGATGTGAAAAACATCAGCGCTTTTACAAATAAAATAGATTTTGACTAAACTGCACTGGAATTCTAAAAACACGCGTTTTGAGAAAGTACACTCATTATTTGTGGCGTCGAACATTTGTTTACAATTTCAAAAATTGCATTTTCGTGTATTATTTATTGCATGGAATCTCATAAATAAGGAATTATGGAAACATCGACGGGCCCTCAATCATTTAGCAATAAAATTCAAAATTTGAAACATTTTAACTTCTAAGTTAATTTAAATCATTTGGATAAGGGCCCGTTATATTCACTACTTCTCATCCGATATTTCCTGTGACATTTTGATCGAAGTTATGCATATAGCTTCCATTACTCATTACAATGCTAATCCACCCTTCCATGGTAGAGAGATGATCATAGACGGATGAATCTCCAACAGTACCATGCAGACAGCCATTAAGACTTTTAATAACGAATTACGTGCACATTGGATATAAAATTAAAAACATTTAATCTCAAAAGGAAACTTATAAAAATAATTTGATCTCGCTTATATGAATGCCCACTTGCTTAACTTAAATTACGATTGTTGAAACAAAATCAATATCTTTGCTCAAAATGTATCATAAAGCTATAAATATAAATTATACAAAAAACTAATATATTCCTGTGTTTTGATAAAAAAAAATGTTAAAAAAAAGAAGACATTTTTTTCGGAACAATTCTTAACGTGTTGCACGGATCCTTCTTTTTAATCTATTTATTTGTAAGCTTTTAATACAACTCGAAAAACTTATCCCAAAATTTAATGATCCCCATGAAAACTTTAAGACCCAATTAAAGTCAAACATTTCCCGTAATTTTCCATGACATACGAGGGTCATTCAATAAGTACTTAAAATTTTCAAGAGATGGTGCTCATAGCATCGAAAATGGTTTGTTTTTATTAAGCAGTATGACTCATTCGACTGCTATCTAAGTCTCAGTAACTCATATTCGGGTTCACGATACCTTTCGTACCTAAAAAATTATTCGTCATAACTTTCCAACCGATGAGATCCTCTCTGCCCTTTTTGTGAAAGATTTGCCGGAAACAACCCAGCGTTTTAATTTTTCTTGATTTCCGGTGCATAATGTTAAATCCATGTTTCACCGACAGTGAAACCTCGACGTAAAATGTCGTCGACTACTCAAAGTAGCAGCAATCACATTTGATTTTGCAGTAAATAAGTACCAAATCTTACGAATCGATTTCAAATTTCTTTCCTTTCCGTTTAACAGATGGCAGCACCCAATAGTAACAACAATTTATCTAACTATTGTCATTTGTCAAGAAATACAAGTACCTTTTGAGCTATCCTCGTATCACTTCCAAACCGCAATTTTGAAATAGAGTCAGAGATCATGACACCTAATTTAAATCTTACTCATCTGTCATAGCTGGTTTCGAGTTCTGATTCCACCAAAGAAAAACATAGAATAAAAGGGTTTCACTTTCCTCATGTAACATGACGTGAAAGTTGCGAGAGTTAAGTAGTGGCGTCAGATGATGTCATCTGTTCAAGATTGCGAGGTCCGGCGGCAATATCTCTTGAATAGTTATAGACTGACATGAATTCAGAACCAACTACACTTATACAGTACGAAAACTTCGATATCCATTTCGCATCAGACTCTATTTTATAAGTATGCACCCTGCTATAACAGCGTCAGACGATTCGAATCATTAATGCCCTGAAGACACTAACCCTCGATGGTACAGTTTGGGTGGAGATCCCTTATATGTATGTCTCTTCTCACTAATATATTTTCACACAAGGAGTATTTTCCCTATTTCCTTAATGTTAAAAATGACGAAGATACAGGAACATTTTTCAAAAAAATTTACTAGACGTAATGCCAATTTCTTTTTATTCATTTATTGCATTGTTATTATAAATTTAGAGATTTTTTCCTCCAAAAAATTTTTTACAAAAATTTACAGGTTAAAATGTAAGCTAATTTTCATCATTTCGAAACTATTCAAATTCTTTTGAAAAAAATTATGTTAACTTCACATGAATTCTTTAAGAAAATCCTAATCAAAATTTTAAGAAAATGTTTTCATTAAACCAATAATAACAATATAATAAGTGCACAAAAAATTAGTGGCTATACAACTAGTCATTTTCTTAAAAATATTCCTTAAACTTCGACATTTTTAACAATATGTCGATTGGGGGAAAATGGTGCGTGAAATGATCCCCTTAAAATAATTGAAAATAGCTTACTCTGAAAAACTAGTAAAAGTACAGAAAGGCTTTCTCCCCCCCCCCCCCCCGGAAATAAATTTCTCAAATAAAAAAATTCCTTTTACATTTACGTAACACCCTTTTTTAAATATCAGTATTTTTTGTTTTTAGATTTAGAATAGCCCTTAAATAAAAAAAACAGTTTAATATTAAGATACTTTGTGCAGGTCACTTTTATTTGTATTGCGTTATTCAATATGATTTATTCTTTTTCGTTCATTCTTCGAACATTCATTTCATGAAGTTCTTAACAAGAAGAGGGAGGGGAGCTGCTCAGGTGTCACCCTCGTCACTTGACTGAGACTCAAAATTATGAGGTCCGTCACCAATAGCTCTCCTTTTGCTTCTAGTGAGACGTAAAAATTCCAATTCAGTCTTTTCAATGAATTGAAATGTACTGTATCTTCTAATTTTGTATAAAACGATGTTTTTAAATATAGTCAATAAAGGAGATATCAATATTGACATATTTCTACAGTGAGCAAAAGATATAAAAACATTATTTTTTATAATAACCGACACGGATTCTGCTAGAGTTAGCTTCGTTGATTTGGGACTAAAAACTAATTGTTATTTGGTGAATTAATTTAATAAAAACTTGCTTTTTCCTCTCTGTCCTCCCCACCCCCAAACATTTGTTCTGCATCATTTATTTGCTTCTGTGTCTACTTCAGATCCACCTCTCAATCTAAGAGTTTAATAAACGTAATAATAATTTAAAGTAAGAAATATTTGGTCTCTCTTGGCAGGTTGTCTTACTTTCCTGACTAATTATAAAAAAAATCAAATATCAAACTAACTAAACTTTATAAAATATTTTTGCATCAATTTTATAGCCTATCTACATCCTTAAAGATAAAGATGTCTTTCGGTTCTTGTACCTCTTTCTATTTTTACATAGATAACACAAGATTTAATGGGGGGGGGGGGTTGAGCTAAATGCAACTGACTACGAGAAGAAGAAAAAATTGTTGATAAAATCGTGTTCCTTAACTATTTGCTGAATAAATTTCATTCTCAGTAAGAAAAATAATATACTGAACTAAAAGACGGTTATACGTGAAGATACAGAATAAAACATCTACTACATCAAGAGAGCAGAAAAATGAAATCAAAAAATTAACTTTAATAACTATAATTTAAAAATATTATAAATAAAATTAATAAAGCTAACAATGGAAAAGAAAAATTAAAGATGCAATAAATCATCACAGAACAAAATAAAATCTGCGAAGTAGAAATAATAATCTCGATGCTTTTAAACTAATTTCATGTAAGCTTTCGAAGAATTTTTTTTTTAAAAAAAAAAGTTTCCTACGATGATAATAGTTCTGTTCTGCGTGCCTGTTCATCCAATCAATGGACGAGCGGCATCCTTTTGTCTCGCAGGATGGGCGGGACAAACACAATAACTTAAGCTAACTTAAACCCGAGGAGAGGAGGTCTTTGTGTCCGCGATTTAATTGATTGACTGTTCAATTAGAAAGGGGGGGTACGATCGATGGACCCGAGGGCAGATTACATTCAGAGAGAATTTTTTAATGATCCTCTAAGTGTCCTTTGTCATGTCCCGCTAGTTTTAAAGAGGAAGTTTCGACCCCATTTGAACGAAAATTGAATTATTGGAAGAAAGGATTGATTGATTTTGTAGTGAGATCACTGGTTTGCCAAAATGGATTTCTTATGAGATAAAATCTGATAATCATTATGACTCTTTAAGAATGCTCATTTACTGATTTATTGAATTATTGAAACTAAGCGGGGGCTTCTCAACTTAAGATATGTTTAGAATTTAAGTTTCGGCATCATTTTATCTAACTGTGCATTCTCATTGTGCATTCTTCTTGGATGTACAACTGTGACTCATGTAAATACAATTTTATTGTGTGGCATCATTTAGTTTTAATTTAGCTTAAATTTAATTATGAATTTTAATTCACTTTAGCATTTCTTTTTAAAACGTATAAGGATACAATACACTTGTATAAAATTTCAAAAGCTTCCTTTACAGAGATTCACAAAGAGCTTTTAGCTTGCGTTCCAGACTAGAAACTTTTTTCACAAACAAATATTTTGGAGAAAAAAAAATGTTTAAAATCACATTCAATGAGGTGAAACGGAATTATGCTTAACAAATTTCATCCACTATTTCAATAATGCATTAAAAGTTTCAATTTAAAAACGTATAAATTTATTCTTTAAGATTTTCAACTACATTTATCTAAAATCACTCATACTTATGAAGGAAATTTATGGACATCATAAATCACCCAGCTTTTGAATTAATTATTCTCGTCATTTCAAAGGAACTGGATTTCTAATTTAAATAATTCGAAATAAATTCCGAGACACTTCCAAACAGAAATTTGCAATTTAATATTCCGCATTCATTAATGTGTCTACCAACGGAATTAACGAGAGTTAACAAAAATTGATTTAAAATCTCTCGTATTTATTACAAACACGAATTTGAAATAAAAGGGTTGTTTTGAATCGAAGTTGAATCCTTTAATTTAATTTGATGAGTTGGATAATGTGGAGATTTTAGTACATATTTTAAATTGTTGCATAAGGAATAATTATTTAGGAAATTAATTTTATGATACGTTCAAGTCCTTTTTTGTAATTTTTTAGTTTATTCTAAATACAAAATCGATTGTTTATAATATATTCTAAAATCAAACAAGTATTTTATATATATTTAGCTCTCTAAAAAAATTAATGTCTTTAGAAAGAAAAATACGCAAAAATAAGTTCTATTACTTTCACCATATTGCTTCATCATTGATTATAAAGTATAAACTTTGAAAGCATTAATAACACAGAAAAAATAATTTGAATCATTTGTAGTACATCTTTGTGCCAAGGATTGTTCATGGTGCTAAATTATACCATATTTTCTAATATCAAGACTGATTTTTTTTAAATTCACTGAATTTAGTGAACAGTTTTTTTTTTAATTTGCTGAATTTTTTTTTATTTTAAAAAAATACTGAAACTGAATTTTATTTAAATTTACTGAAAAAATTTACTGAACAGTTAAATTTTGTTTTACGTACGAGAAAAATAAAGCTGTTTTTAGAACATAGTATATATTGAAATTTATTAGCAATCTTACAATGATTTTTTCCAATATGCTAATTCTGTGTTTTAAAAAATGACATTAAAGTACACAAAGCAAAATTTTATTTGTTTTATTATTGATTATTTTTACTAACGTGTTTAATTTTGTAGTGATTGACTATGTATTGTAATAAAAACACTTTTTATACTCCAATACCCTCACAAATTTATTCAATAAATGAAAATAAAATATGCCTCAACCATTAATATTGTAATTATTTTAGACTACTTTAACGAATTTTCTAATTACATTTCAAATACAAAAAAAAGAAGAAAAAAAAAGAATTTTGTACTCGTTTGGTATACATTGCGTTAAGAAATTATACCTAAAGACATCTAACAAAATTGTACATTTTTGAAGAGGACATAATATGCAAATATTAAGCATATGAATTTAAAATAGATAAAGAAATACACTTTCTATACTAATTACAGCTTTTAAAATTAATTTAAATTTTATTAAAACCTATTGGTTTTCTTGAATTGAATTGAGTTTTTGAAAATTGAATAAGGGGGCCACTTGAATTGGTTTGATTTTATTAACGTTGCACTAGAAGCAAGAAGTGGGCTATTGGCGACAGACCTTGTAATTTTGAACCTCGCTCAAGTGAATAAGACGATACCTAAGCTGGCACCTCCCTCTCCTGACTTCCACACCATGCCAACGGGAGGACTTTGAGCCCCAACAGATTTAATTTGCATCTTCTCCGGCTGCACGGCGGGTCTTTAGTGGCATCAAGGCTGGATTCCGCGACTCGACGGAAACCGCCAGCCTCGATACTATGGCCATGTCCACTAGGCTACCGCGGCCACAAGTTCTCTTGAAAAATTAGCATATTATACACCATATCAAAATCATTATAAAACGTATGTTTTGGTATTTCGTGACCGCATTTCCTGAGAAGCAAAGGTGCAGAGAGAGAGAGAGGTTTTGATTATATTATCTACGATTTATTTGAAGAAGCCCCTAAATAAGTCGTTGAGTAAGGGCGAAATGAAAAATGAAAAACTAAGGGTACTTATAAATTTGATAGAGAAATAGCTATATTATTGAAACGTTCTAAAACTACCATTCTGAATGCTGTAATTATAAAATATGATTCAAACAATATAAAACGATTTGGAGGAAAACGAATTATGTCAACTTGGGACAATCGACACATTTCTCGATTATCAATTGAAAAAGATCCATTCGACAGAAAAAAAAAAAAAACTTCACACGTCACATTTGGAAGACATTCAAAATAAATACTAATACAAAATTTTTGAAAATAAGAAAAACATTAAAGTTATTGAAACATCCTAGAAAAGAAATAGGCTAAAACTGTTATGTCATGAAACGATGAGTGGAAATTGTATTTTCTGATGAAAAGAAATTTAACCTAGACGATAGCTATAAATAACATTAGCATGACTTCAGGAAGGAACCGAAAGAATGTTTAAGTAGACAAATAGGAGGGGGTGAGTAAAATGGTTTGGGGAAGCTTTAGTTTGTGTTATAATGGATTGTGCGATTTATGGCACATTTCGTGATGTATGGGCTCTGCACAATATCACAAGCTGTGCTGTATGATCATCTGATAATGTTTGGACTTTTATTAAGTGGTGCTATTTGGATATTTCAGCAGGACAATGATTCTTACCATACATTTAAATTCACCCGGGATTTGTTAAAAATAGAAATTATGTGTGTGTTTCGTTATGGCCAAGTCGAAATTCAGGCTTGAAACTCTGGGAAAATTTTGGGGTACATTTGTCGTAATATTTATGCTAATAATAGACTGAATGAGTGAAAGTGAAGGTTATTGGCGCAAGAGCCAGATGTGGCTATGATGCACCAAACAAGAAGCAACAGTGGTCTAGACGAGTGAAAAAAATTTAATAAAAGACAAAATTTGGTTGACAAGAAGGAGGGTCGAAAAATGAAAAGGATCTCTTGGGTGCCTCGGGGTCATGATGCCCTTACTTGCCAAAAGAAGGCAAGTCCTTGAGGTCCCATGATATTATCCCAGGAGCAGGGTGCCCGGCTATAGCCCCAGATACTGGGTACCCATTTTAGTCGCCTCTTACGACATGTATGAGCTACAGTGGGACTATTCTGTCATACTCGATTACCATAAGGATCTTAAGCTAATAATTAACAGCTTTCATCACTCCATGAATAGAAAATAGCCATAGTAAAAGAATGGCTTAATATTTTCGAAATTGTACTTCAACAGATAGACATTTCAATGAAAAACAGTATTTCAAGTTAAAAGGAAATGGGGATGACCAATATCATATTAATTTTCATGAATTATCTCATATTTTATAAACAGTGATTTTTCATTTATTAAGAAAATTTTTAAACTTTTAATCATTTTTTCAAATTATTCAAAATTTTTATTACCTAAACATAATATTTATCTATGTTGCAATATCATTTTTTTCCTTTGTTCAAATTATATTTGGAACCCTTATTTATTTCATAATTCTCAAAACCAAATCATTATAATTTATTAAAGGCAAAATACAGACTCCAATTTTCGTAATAATAGCAAGTACCTGAAATACATAGAAATTTAGAAAATATAATGTTTTCCTTTCGTTACCATCGTTGTATACGTTAAATGTCATCTAACTCACTTTTTAAACTTAAATTAATCATTTTAAAATCAATACCAAATATTAATATAGATCGGGTTGATTGATCTGTTTCTACAAGAATAGCCGAAGCGTTTACATACAAATCAAAGATGGAATAAAATAAATTCAAAATTCGTCAGACTTCTAGCTAAATGTTTCAGCGATGTTTTACTGTACGTTTTAATTGTTCAAAATAACATTAAAACCACTTAGAACAACGTCGAACACTATCTAAACTCCAGCAGCAGTGTTGTTCCACGTTAGAGAAATTCAAATTCCATCGGGAAACGTTTTGATGGTAACTTACTCTGTCAGCAGTAGACGATTATGATCTGCACCGTAGGTCCCTCTCCAACCAACCAATCAGAGCAAGCTGCTGAAAGCACAGCAGCTGGAACAACAATGCTATTGACGATAGCCACCGGTGGGGAATTGAAGCTCGTCCAACGCGAATTGTGTCCGAAATTGATTCGAACGCGACTGGTAGTACATACATACATCCGTAAATTGCAATTAATAATCTAATGTGTTAGAAAATCAATGCTCGTGTGGGTAATATACTCGAGATATTATTCGCGATTCCTAAGTCCAAGCGGTTGGCTACGATTTTCAATGTTTTAAATAAAACATCAGAACAGTTTAAAAATATTAGAGTATCTCTTGTTAGGGATACCTCTGTTTAAAGAACAATTCTGTTTGTCCTGATCCCTTTGAATAGTATATTTTTTCCACTTATTAAGACATATCGCTATTTAAGAGATAAAATGTCTAATCTAATCGGTGTCCCTTATTGGAAGGTATTACTGCATTTATTTTATATACATTTTTTCTAGTATTTATCGAACTTTATTATTATTATTAGAAAACATTTTCACTAAGCTCTGAATATCGATTGCATTCAAGTCTTGGTTTAATAAAAGAATGCAGAGGTGTAATCTTAAATCAGTTTTACCATTCGGATTTTGAAATTATGTTTGATATACATCTATTTATTTTATAGAATCTTAAAAAATATTTTTACAAACCCTCCATTGTATGCATTATTTTCTTGAACAAGCAAAACACACTCATTAGCATTATAATATTGGAAAATATTTTACGCAGGAATGAATGGATGGATTCAAGCAGAAATGAGGCAGCATATTGTATAAGTCTCAGGATATATTCTCAGCAATCCATCGTATTCCAAACTGTTTCAGTACATCAAAATGAAATAATGAGATCACTGTAAATAGGACTAGAAGCAAAGTAGATTTGGTTGAAAGATTCAACTCGAGAGTGTCTCCTCGGCATTTGGCTGACATTGTCACGTAGATGTAAGAGCAAAATGAACTGAAGTCAAAATCATCTAATGCAGCTAATTAAACTATCAGCAATAATACTTAACTGAGAACTGAAACAGACTGAAAGTACTGAACAAAAAAAAGCAGCAGAATAGAACAAATAAAGCAATATAGAACAAAGAACTATAGCAGAACTCTGTGTGGGAAATAGAAACAACATTAACATGAAAATATAAGCAATAGTATTATAAAAGCTTTCGATACTACTATTTCAGGGATTTAAATGCGGGAACTCTCATACTGAAAAACGAGTACTTTACCTCAGCGCTAAAGGTGTTTGCGAGTTTCGTGGTAATATTTATGAAGTCTGCGGAACTATTAATTTCGAATAAACATTGCAAAATTGTAAAACTAGAATTATCAGCGAACGACCTTATAATTTTCAATGATGAGGAAAGTAAGTGATAGTAATTTAATGGGGAAGAGCCAGATGGGGCTCTTCCAACGAGATAAAAGGGTCGAACTCCGTAAAGCTGTGGAAAAAGTTGAAAAAGATACAAATTGTTTTACAAGAAGTAGGATTGAAAATAGAGAAGTATCGCTACGGTATCTTGGGGTTGCGTTATCCCTTATTACCAAATATAGTAAACCTCACGTGAAAGAAAAAAATCATTAAGTTGCAAGGGTCATGATCCTGTATCTACCTAAAATAGGTAAGCACTTGAAGGCTTTAATGATTATAAATTTTTCTCTCTACTAACTTCCACATCT
The DNA here is from genome assembly GCA_019974015.1 of Nephila pilipes. Taxonomy (NCBI): domain Eukaryota; kingdom Metazoa; phylum Arthropoda; class Arachnida; order Araneae; family Nephilidae; genus Nephila; species Nephila pilipes. The sequence continues at coordinate 1,267,611 of BMAW01044884.1, forward strand.
CGTAGACGCCATATTCCCTTTCATCTATATCAATCCTTTATTATTTTGCATCATGGATCAATAATAAAACTTAACACTGCTCTATGAGAAGCTCGTCGATTCATTTTTAGTTAAGGTAGATGTAAATGGACCGATGAATCAAGTGTCGAGGATGACGCTTGAACTGGTAGGTTATTCTCCGTACTTCCACAACACGCTAAGGCGAAGATCTTTATCAACAACCTCATATAGTTTACATCGACATCAATTGAAATCAATCAATCACGTAGTGGTCGGCGGCGGAAATAAATCTAAGTCCGGACCCTGCTCCACATAGGCTGTGTTAGCTGAAAGATCAGGACTCGAGAGCTATTGGCCAGCGATGTTTATATAAAGTCATGTGTTCGAGTCCTATTGCCATTAAATTTACTTCCTTTAGAGGGGTTAAGAGACCTGGGCTTGTGGTGGAAGGTGAATTTCTACCTCATCCTCTGCTCATTTACTGCTAGCGAACCTTTATATCGAGCCGAAATAATCAGCCGGATATCGTTCAGTAAGAAGCAAACTATTCTTCCATTTTCTCAAGTGAAGATATCGGCAGATTTAATATTTATCAATACTTTACTCGGTGTTGTTTATGAGTATCGCGCATATCAAGGGCGCTTTCAATAAGTAATCACGTATCAAATATGCCGCTCTGCTCTCATTCAATATCATTTGAATGAACCAGTCTCCTGTCTCTTCATTATTATAATAATTCTTATACTAATTACTTTTTTTAAGAGTTTGAGAATATTTCTCAAAAATTTTATAATAGCTTTAACCACTTCAATCATCATTCCTAATTCATTAAAAGATCTCTTTACACCTCCAATCTCGGCACACCGTCTTTTAATCCTGTCTGAGAAGTTCTTAACGAAGTTGGGAGGAATCTCTTCTTACCTTAAATTAAATTACTTTACAGCTACAAGATCAAATAAAGTGCTCTACAAGTAGGCGATTAATCCATTTACGCGCTGTGAAAGACAGATAATTGCAATCGAGGTGATAATATTCTTTTTTTTTTTCTCTCTCTCCCTCCGATATCTCGGTGTAAACGATTTTTGGAAAGTGCTTAAATGGAGTCTGGAAGGAAAGGCTTTATTTTTTTCCCAATCAAATAAAAAGAATTTCTCATCAATTGAGATGCATTTGAGCATTCAAAATGTGTCAAATGATATTCAATTTGTGATTAATTGCAACATCTCTCCAAGTGATTCAGTCATGCGATTTATGTTTATAGAAAAATAAATTTTAACATGTATAAAAGTCGTATATAAAACCCACAAATATTAAGTTTTGGATTCCCTTTCAAAAAAAATGTATTTTAGATATTAAATATTATGAGATTTTGCGTATTCTATATTTCATGTACATTTCTTTCATTACAATAGACAGGAACGAAAATATCTTCAGAACGAATTACTTAAAGTTGTCTTTAACCCCCAGCGTTTGCAACCTGTTAGGATCCCACTTTCAATGTTTCAGGCTTCTCTACTTTTAATACCGTTGTTTAAATACACGATCGTTAATTGAGAGAGAGGTGCGATATAATATGCTACTCGTTATAATTTGAATCCATCTACTGTTTCTGGAATCCGATATGTTTAGTTAAATATTAGGAATAAAATACAAATTTTTGAAAGCGTGATGTATTAAATTGAAGTGTAGTATATTTATTCTGTTTGTGTCTATATTTTAAGGACTCACTATTGAAATGTTGTATATCTTAATATTTCATAAACTGTAGTGAAAAGTATTAAAGCTGTAGTGAAAAGTATTTACAATATCTGGATCATAATCTCTGTTACAAGGGGATAGTAATATGATTGCTTATTAACGTCACACTGAGAAGAAACACGAGGGCTATTGAAGATGGACCTCATAATCTTAAGACTCGGTCAAGTGATGAGGATCTAGACAGATTTAACGTGCTTCCAGCCCTCGCTACACGGCTGGTCTTTAGTGGCATCAGGGCTCGAACCCACGAAAACCATCTCCTGAAGTCCGCGGCCTTGATCACTAGGCTACCACAGCCATCTTTTTTAAGGGGAATATGAGCGGCTCAGTACCTGTTTTAAAAGTCAAAATCCTGTGTTAAAAGTGGCTATTTGTGAATACAAATGGTATTGCTAAGGCATGTTGGTAGGAACTTACATGTATAAGACGGTTCCAAAACAAATTCAACGTCTATTCATTGGTTAGTTTTGATGTATCAGTTATTTGCTATGAAACACAAAATTTCATTGGAGCCGCATCGAGATGTCATCATTTTGCTTGAGCTGTCACCGTCAATGAGACCTGGATTCAACTTTATTCACCTGAAATCAAACATTCGAAGCATTAGGCTGCTTCCGGTAAATCTCCTTCAAAGAAGGCGTAGACTGTCTCAGTGCGTAGGAAAGTTACGGTAACGATTGTTTTGTGATACGAAAAACCTCAAACTCGTGGATTTCTTAGGAAAACAATCAATAGACAATATCATAATGAGTTACTTCATTCTCATTTCCTGTTCCTAACTCGGGTACTTTTGAAACTGTACTTATATACATAAGAGTAAACTACAAATAATGAAATTTGCTTCCTTTATAAAATAATTTTTTCTTTAATTTATTTTTAACAAATAATTTAGTTATTTCCAGTTATTGATAATTACAAATAATGGAAAGATATGAAATCAGTTTTTTCTTTGCTGTATAATTTCAACCATGAAAACATAGAGAATTCATTAAATATCACTAATATAAACGTATATTTTACAACGCATTATACGAGATTTTTCCGTGTGCTTTTTGAATATTGATTTCATCAGGCAATAAGCAAATATTTTTTCGTCACCCCCATTATTCATATTAATCGAATTTCAAAGTGAAATTTTCCTTCCAGCGAAATTCTTTCCCCTTCCATATCGTATCGTTTATTCACCCATCAGAGTGCATTATCGATGCAAAACAAATAAAAGAGAGAGAGCTCAGCAAAGCCATTTCCACTGCAAAATAAACGTAACATGGATTAAGGCAAACACCAAAGAAATGTATTCGAATGCATTGCTGAGAGGAGAATGAATTTTTAATGCACAAAATGGAACAGTCAAACAAACTCCTTTTCGTGTGTATTTCAACTTTTCATTAATCCAGTTTACTTCTACCTGTGTTCAAAAAGTCGCGGTCCCCAGAGAGTTGGAAATTCGTTTGCTCTATGAACAACGCGATATCTCATAAATCCAGTAATTACATTTCGAACTGAAACGGGAATAGGGATTGTTTCTTATCGAATACAAATACGATTAGAACACTATTTTGCAGTTACTGATTAAAGTTTGCGAACCAGTGACCTTTAGGAAGTTATCAAAGTAGCAGTAATGCTCAAAATCGAAAGGTTTCTATCACATTACACTAAAATGTGTTGTAATGAATATAAATGTAGTAGAGCATGTGTTCCTGAAAAAAATTATGAATAGATTAAAACAAGTGTTATTACTTATATATCGCACTATTCACGTATTACTTATTCGAAATTCTAAAATTTTTGTTCTGAAAACATTTCTTAAACCACAAAAAAATATTCATTATAAATATCAGAAAATTCGAACAAATACTGAAACTGATTAGAAGTAGAAAATCAGATTCACATGTAAGCATTATGTGCGCATATCTGAAACATTAAATTGTCTGCTCTATGTTTAGCGATAATTTAAAGCACTTTCCTTCTCATAGAGTACAACGATAGCAGATAAGCAACCAGATTCCCTTATGGTGTTTCACATATTAAGAAAGAAAGACCTGTTAAAACGCAACTGCGCATGAACTTGGAAATTAAGAACATCAAAATAATCGGAACCATATAGAGCTGACTCAAAACTCACCAATACCATATCACTCAGTCGGAGCGTCCAGGTACCAGTATCAAGTACCTTAGCCAATCAATAGAAATGATTGCATCGATGTGATTTGAAGAGAAGTCCTTCCATTTAGAAATATCAAAATAATGAGAAATACTGTTCATGAGAACAGAAAAGTTCATGGTCATTTTTAAAAAAAGATGCTTCTTTGCATTGCAGATGATTTAAAATTTGAGACATGTCTACTTGAATTGGATTCTGTTTCTAATCAGTTTCGAAATTTGTATGATAAATATGAATACTTTTTATGATTCATGAAAAGTTTGCAGAACAAATTAAAAGAAACAAGCACTAATATTTTAGCTGCAAATGTGATGAACCTTAGAAAAACTATTTGGAAATAAATTATTGTAAATAGTATTATACAATATTCATTTATTTAATGCAACCTATTTAAAGTGAGCGAGGGAACCGAATTAGGCCTGATGGAAAAGTCGATGGTTAGTGGTGAAGGGTCATGGGTTTGAGTCTCCATTCAATCGAAAGAAAATAATCATTTGGATCATGCTATTGAATGATTGGATTTAAATTAACATCGTTTCAAAACAAAACAGACTATAGGGAGCTCGAACTACTCAAAATTAACACAGCACATTAATATTGAAAGCCTAACTCCGCTTAAGATACAGCTCCCCCATAGCATCTCAGATCTATATGGAATCATGAGTTGAACACTTAAAGATGGCGGTCAAACATTATACGCCTATGCTAACTTCTGGCCAACCATTTCTTTGAGTATTGACAAGGCTGATGTACAGTTTTAAGTATAGTTCTTAAGTATTATCCTCGTTATTTTTTTATAAAAGGGCGAGTGTTCTGCAGCTTTTTGAAAATTCAATAATTCTACTATTGCTTCTAATTTCTGCAGTCTAGACGGAGGCCAGATCAGATATTTAAATCATTCATGGAAATATGAGCAAAGGGAACATCTTCTGTTCGTCTCCTTGTCTAAGATTAGAAATCACAATGTTCCTCTTTATCTTGTAATTTTGAGCCGTGGTCAAGAGATGAGGACAACATCCGAGCTAAGCTGAGTCTCCACATTCATTACTTACCCACCTGAGAAATATGAACCCCGACAAATTGAAAGCACATCAGCAACTCAACACGACATGCTTTAGATGGATAGTTATTGTTTATTAACTTCGCACTCAGAACCGATATGAAGGGAGACACTTCATTCTCCTAATTTCCATAGGACGCCAATGGGAGACTTGGGACCTCGACCATATTTAACGTACATCAGCCTTGCAACACGGTGGTTTTTTAATCGCATCAGTTCTTGAAATTGACAAAAAGAACACCACGATCACGACCACTAAGTTACAGCGACTACGTCTATATTTGGAAATAGAGACATGAACTCGTGGCTCGATTGAAACATCGCCGACCACGTTCAAGATAATTATATAGCTACCGATGGTCTGCGGTATTTCCATTTACATTCAAATTTTGAATTTTGTAGTCAAAATGAAACAGAAAGGAAGTGACAAAAAATAAGTATATTTATTTTATTATCAAATACGTTGTTGCATTATTTCGGAATGAGTGAAAGTTGAGGTTTATTATGTAAGAACCAAACCTCCCCTATGCTGTGCCAGGCATTAGCTTAACAGACCCCGTGTTTTTAAGGCCAAATAAAGATCAAATGATAGATAAAACAAAGATTGATAAAAAAAAAAGGTAAAATTAAGGGATAAAATCTTAAATGTAATATATAAAGCCAACTTTATGTATAAAAAAGCAAATAAATTTCAGTTCCAGTCATCTGCCAAACTAAGTTTAAGACATTAGAAAAATGGGGATACGATGATTATGAGACACTGGGCAACTTATTAAAATATGCTGTATGGGACATGACAGGAAGGGCACTCGGGAGTACTCCCTCCTAACAAAAGATGACTATAAATAAAGCGCGTTATTTCAAAGGGCTTATTACTAAAATACATTAATAAACTACTTATGCTCAATAGAAATTCAATTGTTAATAGAAAACATTTCCTAACTTTATAAATTGAAAAAAAAAATACTAAGTGAGATTTCGGCAGGATGAGACGAATGATGTATAAAAAAATTCCGGAGTTCTAAGAAACATTAATATATTTTAACTTTGTACTATTCATAATCCGATTAATTTTTATTCAGAAGAAAATACATGATATTTTTTCTCAAAGTTTCATTTTGCCAAATACCATAAAAAAGTGTGTTATTTCAAGGGTTAAGATACTGTAAAGAGTATGATTCTAAATCATTCACTGCCCTTTGAAAAAGTGCCTCAAAGCCACATTGAAAGACATCCACATAAAATAAATGACGTCCCTCTTTAAAATTCTCTTGCTTCATGATAAATAATTCCTTCAAGTCCTCCGTCGATTGGATTTTTATTCGTGTCTTTCGTTTTTGCTTATTCAAGAGCCGTTTTTATATGTTTGATACGCGATTTATTCCGTCTTGGAGGAGGTTATTTTTGTTGATGCTCTCCAGGAAAATAATTCTTTTTTTCCTCTTAGTTCCATCAACTACTTTTGGGACCCATTAGAAAGCTGATGGCAAGGGTCATCAGTTCTTGCAATGAAAGTAGTCACTCGGTTAGAGACTGTGAATAAAAACATGCTGACTTCAACTAAATCATGATGCTCATTCAAATAAAAATATGCTGGTGAAAAATGTTTGAAAAAGAGCATGCTTGGCTCTTTACAAGATTCGATATTATCCTTAGAATTCTGGAACCCAAAATACTGTAGCATCAACAATTTTTTATTATTATATAATAAGGTATTATCAATGGAAGTCAAGAAAAACATTTGAAAAGTTTCCAAGAGGACGTTATAGAAATGATATCTTCAGATCTGTTTTTCTCTTTCACATTTAAATCTAGTTTTGGCTTTTTCAACGTTTTATTCTAATACAAATTATTTTCTTCTACGCACAGAATGCATTTGATTACAGTGCTTTAAGACTAATGGGTAAAAATGTTATGTCATGGAACGATGAGAGGGAAACAAATTCCTTTTTTTTTAAGATGAAAAGAAATTTAGACTTGATGTTTCCTAAGGTTACAAACAATATTGGCATGACTTGAGGAAGGAACCGAAATAATGCTTGAGTCAACAAATGGGAAGAGGATCAGTAATGGTTTGGGAGCATTTAGTCACGACGAATTGTGAGATTTACAGCAAATCTTAAGACGTATGGACTCCGCACAATATCAAGCTATACTATATGATCATCCGATTCCTCTGGGGTCTTTATTAGGTGGATATTTCAGCGGGACAATGATTTTTGCATACATTTAAATCCCCGTAGGAATAGTTTAAAAAAGAAAATATTTTTCAAAGGCCAAATCGAAGTCTAGACTTGAACCCTATGGAAAACCTTTTGGGGTATATTATGTTGCAATATTTATGTTAATAACAAAGTTTTCATGACTTCATGACCAGGAAAAAGCCATAGTGAAAGAATGGATCAATATTTCTGAAACTGAACTTAACCACTTAATCATTTTAATGAAAGTAAGTCTTTTAGATTATAAAAAAATGGAGGACCAATATCAAATTAATTTACTCTTTTTTGTTTTTAGACAAGAGGTTTTATAATTTGTTGATAGTGTTTTTTCATTTATTTTTAATATTTTTGTTGATTTAATCATGCATTAAGATTGTTCAAAATTATTGAAACCTAATTACAAGGAATGTGTTGTAACATCATATTTCATTCGTATAAATTTAATTTGAAACCTTTACGTGTTTCATAATTTTCAAAATTAAAATGGTCCAATGATTTCTTAATGGACTATATTTTCGAGGTCTTTGGAATTAAAAAAGTGATTGACAAAAAAAGAGGGGCAAAATTTGTCTTACTCCAATATTTACAATCCATGGTATTATTACATTAAAGAGCAAAGAAAGAGATTATCCATTATTAGAAATTTTCGATAGAATGGCTACTATTCTTTTCCAAGTAATGAAAGTAAAGATTGGAAAAAGATCTGCCATTTTTTTGGACTCATGGAACCTTTGCTAGTGAAGATAGAATATCTTCGAAATTGGAACGCTACACAGTTAATCGCCGTTAGAGTTTGTGTATCGAAAGACTGGTACGCATAAGACGAAGAGTTGAAAGACTGCAGATTAATAAAAGCCATCGATAAATCCCGAGCCATCATTTATTCAGACATAAATAAATTGATGCGCTGACACATTTATAATGAAGAGGAAGCTAATATCTTGAATGAAATCGGAGATTTTAAACCGCCGGAATTGATCGATGCAAGTTTCACTGGATTGCGCCAGCTTCCATTGATCCAATATAGTTTTACACAAGTACCTAAGAAATAAGCAAAGTAAAGCACGATACATTTAGAAAATTATTAAACTGACTTTTTTGAATAAATGAAATAAAATTTTGTAGATTTATAAAATAAATATTTAAGTAAACAATATAAAAGTATAACGTTATCTATTGGATAATCGAGAACACTGTTAAGCTGAAACAACATCAGTTCCCTTTATTTGTCTCTTTTTTCATCAAAACACGTAATTATTTCTAAAACAACACTGATATAGGTGATTAATATACGAATTGTAGAATATAATGATGTTTAAGTGTGTACAGAAAACAAAATATTTTTAATATATTGTGATTGCTTATTAACGACGTGCTGAGAAACAACACGAGGGCTGTTAGCGACGATCCTCGTAATTGTGAGCCTCCGTCAAGTAATGAGGACGATACTTGAACTCGCATCTCCCACCTCCAAACTTCCATACCACGCTTACGGAAGGACTTGGGATCTTGACAGATTTAACGTGCATCAGCCTTGCTACTCGGATGGTCTTCATTCGCATCAAGTCTCGAACCCACGGTTCGAGGAAACGTCGACCGCACACGCACATATATATATATATTATAAATGCAATTAAAATGTGCTCCTATGTAATTTTCTCAAACTAAATGGTCAGTAAATGGTAATTATTTTCAATATTTAATTTGATATAGACTAAAATCGTGATATTACCTTTCATCGTCTTACTATTTGATAAGATGATACACAAAGTATATTATAACTGCTCTAGAGATCCACTCATAGAAAAAAAAACATTCCCGGCTGTATGATATGCTGTGGTTGATTGACAGTTTATTAACTTCAAAATCGGAAACAATTGGAAGGCTATCGGAGATAAACATTTCAAGGGCAATTGCTTGTCATTTTATGCCTTGGTCACGTAATCTGACATTGACTTCTCAATTTACACATAACACCAAAGAGAGAACTTCAAGATCGCAGAGTGTTAACGCGTGTCAGTCCCTTACACCATGGAGTTTAGTGGAATCGGGACTCGATGGTACACAACGCTGGCCACGAATTCACGATCATAGCTCCTCGGTTGACAAGGCCTTTATGCTACGCAGTGAAAAGGACAGCCACCACCAACTGTGAATTTGAACGCGAAAAGATAGAGAGAAACGGGCAACCGAGGCAAAGTGTTTATCAATGAAGATAGTTCTTTTGATGGTTAGACTAATGTGTATGTTTTGGCTAGCCTTCTGATTGACTGCCTGAATCTACATCGAACGGATACTGCAGAACATTAAGAGTAGATTTCTTGGAAAAAATAGGGTAATTAGTAGTAGGAGATAATTAGGTAATATTATTTTTGTGATGAATCAAAAATGAATAAAAACTTGACTAAGAATCTCAAAGAGTTTCTTCCACAGTTGTTGAAAGTCGTAAGGTAACGAGATCAACAATTCTGGAATTGAGAAATAGATTCGTCTTCAGACTTAGCTGAAACATTGGAATTGTTCACCTGAGCTTCAAATACTCTACATGGCATGAGGTAAAAATTTCATGAGTGAGACATAAGCTGTATTATCATTTTTCCTTGGTTTAATGTTATTAAGTTTAATATATATATATATATATATATATATATCCTTAAGTAGAGATAAGATGAATAAGATGACAATACAAATGATGAGTTCATCCTCCATAAAAAAATGTGATATTTTTATGGATAGTTAACGAAGAAAAATTACCAGATTTATTTGTTATTTTAAAAAACACAACGTAATTAAAAATTTCATGACAATTATCAACGAAAAGGAATGGAAATTAGAATATTAAAGAAGATAAAACGTCTCAAAATCTGTAATAAGCACTTGTTATATGAAACGAGGTAGATTTATTAAGATTCGAATAACAATGAGGATTTTTATTTATTTTACTATTGTAAACAGATCATAGTAATGAAATGTATATTATTTATAAGCAATTTTAAAACTTAGCAATTATTTTAAAGTCTGATCACTTATCTAACTTTCTTTAAAATTACCAATTGATTTCCTTTACAAAAGCTTTTACTTTATATGGATACTTCAACATCTATAAATAAAAAAAAATGATACATTTCAAAAGAATGCAGTAAAATCATCAAATATTTGAAAATAGTTTTAAATACCAATTATGTTAAGAACTAAAATTTTTGTTTATAACTTATACCTCACTTTTGATTTAGGAACTTTCTATTTACTTTATTATTATACTTTCTTAAGTAATAACCTCCCATTCTTACTATTTTACTTAAGCTCTGGGTACTCTACTTTTAATTACCTTTTTGTATTTAAATTTCAGACAAATAAATTGAATAGGGTTATAACAATAACAATTAACTTTATTCATTCATAAATTTATCGCATTACGTCAATGAGTAATATAGTTTACTTTAGCATTAGCATCTCCTGTGATGAATTACAGAGATTTCCTTTTTAGAATATTTTTCTGTCATTGAGGGGTTGTGTAATCAAAGCAAACATCTTACGCACTTGTCCCTTACAGTCCTCTCCATAGACTAGCGATAATCATTGGTGCATTAAAAATGCAGTGAATGAAATAATTTTAAGAACTGCTTTTTCTATGCACTGTAGGAAAAAAAACATTAAAGAAAATTAATTATGCTTTTTACTTCACAAAAAGCGCTCTCAATAGCAACTCATATTCTGTAGCCTTCCTCCACTTAAGTTTTTTCAATCACAACCCCAAAGTTGTGATATCTGTTCAAATAACATACAAAAATATAGATTCTAAATCACCTTAGGTTTCCTCTCATATTACATCCTTTCAATAGCTTTTGTTTATCAACTCACTGACCTCGCTTTAAAAGTATTGGTGACGAACCTAATAATTATAAGCCACGGCCAGAAGACGTAATCGTCACCCGAGTCTTAGCCTCACTCTCAAACTTCCTCGTCACGCCCTGAGAAGACTCTCTGGACAGTTTATTTAAAATTCAGTGACTCAACGATGTCATTCGAACTTATCTGGCCAAAAACGCTGATGTGGTGGTTAACACTAAACACATATCATAACCGGTCTTTTGACCAGTTATGAATTTTTAAAATTGAAAATGCGCATATTATCTTATCGATTTTGCATATTTGACTTCATGACTTTTTCTATTAATTATATACAATTAATATTGTGTTATTTTTTATTTGTATTTTGTTTGTTTTGAGTGATACTTGTCTTATACCGTTATCTACTAAAACAGGTCTTTTGACCGGAAGAACAATTTATTGCTTTATAAGGTTATTGGATCAGAAATTATGATGTACATGCGTATTCAACGTATTGTATGCAGCTCATTACAATAAAACTAAATTTGGTGTAGGCATGACCGATCAAATAGCGAGGAAATATACCACAAAATCTTTGTCTTGCAGATGGCCACCCCAAGTATTTTTTCAATATTCTTGATTTAGCTGGCATAAAGGCCTGGAATATGTAGAAGCAAACGACAGGAGAAAATATCTCGAGACAAGAATTTTTATTCCAGTTAGCAGTAGAACTTGCCGCCGATTTTCGGGAAGTCCATGAACAGCAAAAAAAAAAAAAAAAAAGAACAAATACAAAAGGATCATTGTTTAAATTTACTACAGATTCTTATCAATGTAAGATGTGTCAAATAAGATATTGTAATGAAAATAAAACCATCAAAATTTGTTCGAAATGAGAAAAATATATTTCCGGAAAATGTACAATGGAGATACCTAGTATATGTAAAAACTGCGATGAGCAACGAATTAAATATTCTTATTCTTTGTGTTTGTAATAGAAAGTGACAATATACATTTTTGTTTAATTATAATAAAGTAATAAAGTTAATTTATTTCTTTCTTTCCTAACATCCATATTTCATACATTCAAACGGAAAACACAAAGTCCGGTCATTTGACTGGCTAAGGTAGAAATAGGTATGTTTTAAATGTTGGTATGTTTAGTGTTAACGTCTCAGTAGAAACTACACAAGATTTATTTGCAATGGAACTTCGTAAATTTAAACTTAAGTCAAATTACAAGGAGGATACTCTATATTCCTCTTCTTAATTTCAACAGAACAACGCGGAAGATCTATAAGGACTAATTCAATTTAAAGTAAGGTAGCCTCCATTTTTGAAATCAGGACTCGAACTCGAACCTTCACTTGAACAGCAATAAGCATTCGCGACTTCGTACAGAAAACGTGCTTACTGTCATTATTTATTGATTGACAGTATGTCATTACTTACTGGTTGATAGTAAGCACGTTTACAGTAACGAGAGTAAACACGTCTGCCGAAAGCTGTATTGAATGTATTTTGTCTCGCTAAGGAGTAACACGAAAGGTGGTGTCAAATGATCTCATTTTGAATCACAGTCGTTGGACGAGGATGACCCACTTTCATTGGTTGAGAGTTGGACGAACTGGTGCTCCACTCACTTAACTTCTACGTAAACGTAAGACTTCAACAAATTCAACGTGTATCAGCCTCCCAATACAGCGGTTTTTTTAGTAGAAACAGGACTCGAACCTACGGTTTAATCAATTCCGTTCATGAGAAAATATTAAGCCTCTCTGGTTAGCTCCATAAAATTTTTATTTATTAATACTTTGGTCATTCCTGCTTCAACTTCATTTTAGTTCCAATTTGTATATTTACAAGAAGTCAGTTATGAAACAGTGAAAGTCAAAGTTGTCAACAGTGGCATTTTATCATTTTATACATGTGTTATTTAATTATTAAAAGATATTCTGAAGTAAAAGTACGTACTTCTGCGATTAAAAACGAATCTCTCTATTACGAATTCTTTTTAATCAGCAGTTATAAAAGAAAACGCATACGTTTTGGAAAAAATGGTAATATTTTATGTTAAAAAACGTCAAAAAACTTTTAACCTCCCTTCATATTTAAAGAACCGTTATCTTTAAGAAAAATTATAAATATTTCTTGGAATAAAATATATATATATAGGAAGGCCAAAAAGTAAAATGACTCGGGGCCGGAAGCATTGATTTTAATTTGCATGACAAAAAGTGTTATCTTATAAACACACTCGCTCTGTTGACACAATGAACAATTTCTCTTTTAAAAAAGTCCACTGACTCGAAAGAGGAAAGAAAAGTAAAATCGTCGAAGCTAACTAATTAGAAATTTGGAGCAAGAAAATTTTGATTATTTTTAATCATTAAAAATAAACACAAAATGATTACTACCTTTTTTAACCGCAAAATAAATATGTGCTGGACGCTTCAGGCCAAATTGCTTCCAAAATTTATTTCACATTTTTTTCTCTTTATGAAAACCTCGAAGCAAAATTTAATTATTTTTAGACATCGTTATTTCGGTAACCAAATCCACTCAATTACCTCAGAATCGATTGAGATTAGATTTGAATTTCTTTTAGTTTAACACTGAAAGTTCTCTTGCAAATTTGTATTTGTGTGTGGGAGGGGGGAATTCCAACGAGAATAAATTACACAGTTAATTAGAAACTTGTAAACTATTCTTAAAGAATTTATTAAAAAATAATTAAAAAGCTGTATCACAAATTAGAAAGCGATTAAAAATCTTTCAAATATGTACCTCCACACTCAAAAATTCGGGGAAAATAATTTGCTATTGCGAAACAGTTTTCTTGCCGTAATTGGAAATTATCAAAATTTAATGTGTAATTTAGTTTGTTGATTAATCATATTTATAATATTTTTATAAGAAATTTAATTTTTTCCAAGGACATCAGTTTCAGTATAAAACTAAAACCGGATACATTCCACCCAAAAACTCACTAATTGCAGAATCAAACAGAATATTCTGAATTTTACTTTATTTTGAAAATCAGTTTCTATATTCAAACATTTTCCATGGAAAAATGCTTCTTGAATTTCGCTAAACTGTAAGAGAACTTATTATTCCAGTTATTTTCTCGAAGAAAAGCTGGGAAAGAAATTTTATGCAAGAAAGCTAGTTCTGTTTAGAGATTGTGTGGATCCAAACTTCACAACAATTTGTCTCTCTTCACGGTGAAACAACAAGATTTCTCTTTTGAAATAAGCAAACTTTGGTTAATCAGGACTCTTGAATTTTTAATTATCGCAGCAGAAGAGTGAAGCTAATTGGAAATTGCACCCTTTTCCGAAGATAATAAAAATTCTCTCAGGGAATTATTTATATCGTGGTAAATTATGTAAAAAAATTTGTCTTCATTCTAGGAATAGAATTTATTATTGCAGACAAAAGAGATACTTCACAAATTCTTGAAGTTGGTAATGAAAAATAATTGTCGGAAGAAAGCTTAGTTGGGATTGAAAAGAGTTTCGGTTTTCAAAAATTTCCATTTAACTCGGTCTTGTGTTTAAAATGAATGAAATGCCCAAATGAAAGTTGGCAAAAAGCAATTTTCAGCAGCCTTCATATAAATCCATAACAGCGAAGATTTATTTAGAATAAATCTTCTTAGATATAATATATACCATAACTTATTCACAGAAGACGGAGGAATAGGGAAGAATGAATAAAATTTATTTGAACTGAAATGAATTCTTAATTGAATCAGAAATTTAACAAGTATTTAAATATTTAATTTTCTGATTTTATTTATATAAAGTGTAAAATGTCAATTCTATATTTTTTATTAGAGTTTTATAAATAGATTTGTGCAGGACAATTTTTATAGACTATTCGAAGACATTTTAAGAATAATTGATTCGCAGAAATGAATAAAAACAAATTTAAAAGAAAAATTATAGTCAGAGTAAATCAATATGAGTTTGATGGAAAAAATTAAAGGAATAAAATAAAATTATTGTTTTAAGAAAGTAGGTATCGATTCTTTTTTGAAAAAAAATATTTCTACAAAAAACGACATTTAAGTTTTTTTGTTTTTATTTTGAAAACAATTCTATTTAAAATATTTTATAAAGGTTCTTTTTAATTCTCTCTTTAATTAATGTATTATGTTATTTTTATCAAGTAATTCGAATAAGAAAAATTTCTTGAAAAAGAATATTTTATCTTGTTTACAGGATCAATAAACTTAATAGCAAAACCAAAAATATTTTGATTACTTCTTCATGATAAAGCTAATTAATTTTTTTTTTCATTTAATTGAAAATAAATATAGAAGCATTTAATGAAATTCTTCGTTTAAAAATGATTCTTTTTATTTCATTGCATTCGTTTGCATGTCATTAAAATGCGTAAAACATTATCTACTGTTTAACTATTAATATTATTTTATTATTTTATTTGTCGTTATTCCGTTCACAGAACTACAACATAGTCATTTTAGATGTCTAGTTAATCTAAAATCATTAAAAAAATCATTGAAATACAACCTTTATTATTTAAAACTTCAGAAAAAATTATGAAAAAAAAAATTTAAACAAAAGAAATAAATAGAAATGCATGATATAAACATAGAAATAAATGCACAAATAAAAATTTAGAAAATTTATTCGTATAAAACACTAATTTATTTTAATAATATTACTTTTCAAAATCACAAAGAGTACTGACTTAAATTTAAATAAATAGTCAGTCATACTAAAGATCTGATGTGACAAAAAATTATCCATAAACTAGAAATTTAATTAAAACAAGATTTAACAAAATAAAAATTGCATCTAAAACAAATGAATTGGGTGTTTAATAAATCGGATAAATAAAAATGAAGCGAAATGCTATTAACGATAAGGACTGAAAAATAGCTATCAGCTATCATATTTCATCATATTGCAGACTAGAAACTCATGAAATGCAGATAAGGAAACATAGAACATGCAAAGCAAAGATATCATTGCACATGCAGTTCCTATCCGAAATCATCAGACCTTTTGATCCTGGACATCCAGTATATCCTAATGCCAGGATTAAGGTTTCTCTCACCCCTGAATCCTTTAATATCTCAGCCAAACGTCCAGCAAAGACTTATGAGAGGCACCATTAAGTCCAGTTGATTCGCCGTTGGACGACATTGATGATAAACCATCTATGTCTAGATTATTTGCAGATTCTTTAGGGATACTCAAGATTCGAGTTAGGGATTTATTTTTTTTACCGATAATAATCCATGAACAAGAACTTACAAAGTTTAAGGAGCACAGTAAACTAAAAACTCAAAAAATTTATATTGATTTTGGATATAATTCCCTCTCTATAAAGATACCAAAAATAGGAAACTTTAGTAAGCTTTTAAATGAGTAAATATTATTCAGAAATTGGGCTAATGACCAGTTGACTTGTCATTCAGAATTGAAAATACCTTAAATCAGTCCCTTTGATTATATTTATTGATGTGATATATGATTTAAAAATGTAATATTGAATATATAAGGGACTTCCTCAAACGGTATCTGAGTTTGTAATTGCAAACTATAATGCACTTAAGTGATTAATATTATTAATGCGAATGCTTGTAATTATGATAATTTAAACAGAAAATGTGATACATTAATTTATATATATATATATAAAGTTTTAGTTACATATAAACAAAATTTATATCAAAACTTTATTTTCAAGTATGTTCGGAATCTGTCACCACTTTTAAGGGGAATCTTGACACAGAGACCTTTCTTAACGAGTTGCATTTATTTGTTTTTCATAATGGATTTAAAAGTCTCTCTGTCGTTTACATTATAGTTTTTCTACAAAATCTCTGATCTTCCAAAAGCAGAAATTCCTAAATTTTTTTTTATTCACATAACACGATATATTTCATATCTTTGACTAACAAACTCCGACGGACGAATCCAAATACGAAAGGGAAATCCAGAAGAAATTCGAGACAAATTTACGGATGAGTTCAAAACTTCAATGAGGAAAGAATCCTCACTTTTAAAGTGATATTTTTTTAATTTTAAAAAAATAAGACAATAAGTTTACTATCGCAAACTAGCGATAATTTTGCTGTTACGAGTAGTTGTGCTTTCAGTAGAATCAACCACTTATTATTAATTATCTCTCGAAGTCTCCAATTGCTACTTTGAACCACTTTACTGGCACCCAGATCCAAACTATCTCGACTCGTAAGAGGTTAGTGGATTTTCCGCAGAATCAGTGAATTGCTTACGCGAGGTTGAAGTGACGCACTGCGTAATTTGCGCATCGTCATTGGCGGTTGCCACCAACTTCAGTCGGTGATCCGTCCAATTCACAATTTTCTCTATGTATATTGTTAATCACCCCCATGTTATCACCTTTTCACCTTTTTGCAGTTTCTGTGTAATTATGACTTAGCCCAGGGATGGCCAAACCGCGGTGTATGTGACAAACGAGGCACATTAGATGATTACAAATGGCGTTTCAGGCAGTCCTGAGTGAGCCATCGTGGCGGCGAGTTTTGAAGCAAAGTTTTTGCGAGAGTCCAGTGTTATTTTCACCAAATGAGACTCTGGCAGGACCATCAGGAAGCAATCACCTCTTTTACAGGAGATTATTTATAACCAGATTCGGCCTGTGCTATAAAGGGGACCGGGCGCAAGAAACCATTGAGGGCTCTAAACTTTTTATAATGTAAAAAAAAATTGCAAACAAGAATATATATTACTAACATATATGTTTACTAGCATTTAATGCATGGTTTTGTTTATATATTACTAACATATATGTTTACTAGCATTTAATGCATGGCCAATACATTAATTATTTCAGAAAAATTACAATTTTTTTTGCAATTTCTTTTTCGATACTTAATCTAGCAAGTGCATTTAATCGTTCTGCATACATACTTGACTTAAAAGTTCAGTTTAAGTGGGGATACCCTGGAGTTCCCTGAACCTCAAATAGCAAAAACTAAACATTCACATCATCAAGAATTAATTTGAGTGAGAAGATTGTCAACAATTATAAATCTACTAAAATAATATTTACCATAAAAGGAACTTTACGTGATACTGACAGCGATATGAATATTGTCAAGCTTTCATGTGCAAGAATATTTTATTTTTGTTCTCGATCATGTTGGGGCCTTATCAATTGCAGCGCCCATGAGCATAGCAACAGCAGCACCTCTATTCCTCCCAGATGGTCGAACATGTTTCTAACTATTGTAGATTGATGCTTCATTAAAATGGTATAAATTAGTTAATTTAACTGTGTAATTAAGTTATTTCTTTTCCTCTTCTAGCGAAGCATATGCTATATAAACTTGTCTCTATTTCCTCACCTCTAACCCTGAACATAAGACAGTATAAACAGAGCTCGAGTTACATGGTGCATTTAAACTTGTCTGTCAGAAATTTGGCTTATGGTATCCAAAAGGCTGGCCACCCTTGTTGTAGCCTAATAGTCAATTCAAACGAGCCACTGATTGAACTTTGTGTAAAGCAATTGGACATTATCTCCCACATACCAATAAATGTCACCGCCAATGGCGATACGCATCTCGCACAGTACGTCACGCCACGATACATGATCGATTTGACGACTCGATGGAAAATGCATGAACCGTTTTCGAGTTGGGATAGTTTGGATGTGGATGTTAGTAGTGTGGTGAATAGAAACCATTAAAATGTGACAGCACAAGCACAGCTGGACGGAGTGTGTGAGTGAATGTAAAGTTCATTGGCGCAAGAGCCATATATGGCTATGCTGCGCCAAACAAGATTAAACTGTGGTCTAGACGTGAAGTTAAAAAAAAGGTACAAATAGTTGACAAGAAGGAGAGTCGAAAATAGAGAAGGATCGCTAGGGTATCCCGGGAGTGCGTCACCCGTGTTTACCAAAGACAGTAAACCTCATGGGAAAGAAAAAGATCACTAAGGTGCCTCGGGGTTATGATGCCCGTACTTACCAGAAGAAGGTAAGTCCTGGAGGTCCCCTGATATATTCCCCAGGGGCAGGGTGCCCGGCTATACCCCCAGACGTTGGGTAACCATTTTAATCCACAGCAGGACGGAATTGCAAAATTGATTACTAACTTGTAACTATATTTTTTTCATGCATAATAATACCCCGACACACACTTTTTACAGTTACTTTGCGCTTATGCTGTTGTAAGTTCAGTCATAATGTTAGTTCATTAGTGTACACATTAAGAAATCATTAGCAAGTTATTACTTGCTTTTGCTTTCTACGTGAAAACAATGCTTTAAATAAGTAATTGTATGTTACAATCTTGAGTGTTTTATTCATATTTGGTTTATTCATGGGTATTTGTACAAGCACTTCTGTTTATCACACACACACACACACAAAAACACATTTTGGTATCTTATGAACTCTGCTTATTGTATACGTGGCACCCTGTTGAAAAATTTGGCCTGGTCAGTCAGCTAAAGCTCACTCTAGCGAGATAACTTCAAAATAATGAAACTGCTACGTAATTAAAATATTGTGTAAGTTTTTTCAATGTTTTAATAAAGAGATTTGATTAATGAGCTGATTATCTCGCTTCAAAGATCCGATGAAAAACTTTATTGTTCATAATTAGCTCACTTTCAACGAGGATTAGTTTGTAAGGTTTTTTCCCCCAAGATAAAAAAATTCATCGAGAGGGTTATTTTTTCCTTAAGAGATTACGTTTACACAAATTTACTTTTTAAAGAATTATTTACCTATATTTTATTAATTAATTTTTTTAAATAATTATTCCAGGAATCATTATGTGTTCAGTACAGTGCTTTGCCGTGTAAGATATTTTTCAAACATAGCAGCTAGCCTACAGGTTTATCTAAATATAAAAACTGCTCGGAAAAAAAATTATGATTTATCTCATTATTTCATAGATGAGTTTATGACTGGTTTGCAGCTATTTATGTAAGTAACAAACAGCTAGCATGTTTTTCTTCTTATTATCCAAAAAGAACGTGTTTTTTTGCTCAGAATAATTGTGTGTAAATTTTGACTAAACTATCTTCCAGAACTGGTGATGAATGTGGTGATTTTGTGACACAATCTAGGCAAAATACAGGAAATGGTGGTACCTCACTCTCCTAACTTCAACACTACCCACATGAAGGCTTACAGGCTCATTTTCAAGTATGGTGCAGCACATTGCTCTGCTTCACATTTGGGATTTACAATGGAATCACACTCAATCTCACCACTTGATTTGAAATTCACAACACATAATACGTAAAAATTTATCATTTGACTAGCCCAAACGGTAGAATCTAGAATAACTAAAACCCTTATTAATACATTTTTTATAAACTTAAGAGGTTTGTTTGAAAATTACAGCCTCAATGGCCATAATGTTTTAATATTTTTTATCGTATTTTTGCAATAATTTTTGTGACAGAAAGCTAAATGTATCCTTTGTTTTCTAATGTATTTTCAAATTAGCATGCAAAAATTAAGATGCATAACTTATATCCCCAATACAAATATGCAATTCATTCAATTTTTACCCTTCCAAGATAAAGAAGGGCTATTAGCAATGGATTTCGTAACTTGGAGACACTTGTCGAGATAGTTGGAAAGACCCTTGGGATGATCCTTCTCTCTCCATACTTTCACATGGTGCCTTAGTGGATACTTTGAATAACGAAATATTGAATGAACATCAGCCTCACAACATGAAGGATCTTTCCAGAAATTGTGACTTGGATACACGTCTCGATGGTATTTGCCGTGAATTTCATTAGAAATAAATCTATTACTTCGTGAAATGAAACTGCGAATCTGAACACTAAAAGTAAGTAGTGTCCTACCATTTTTTAAAAAAAGCAAGACGATCAATAAGTAAAATAATTCGTTAATAAACTTAAAGTATTATTTGATTACTTAAACAATTATCATAATCATTTCAAATGTCAACACCATTATGAGATTTGAAACTTCAAATGACGATTTAAATCGAATTCAGACTGCATCACTCCTTAAGAGAAGGAAATAATAAATCAAATGATGTAGAAATCATCCGCCGGAATTATTTTAGCACATTGTTTGAGTGTCTCGGTTGCATCAGACGAAGTAACTGTGTTGGATGGATAAACAGAATGTTTAATTTGAAGAGCGGAAAGCCTTTGATGTTGGAAATTGCATTCCGCCACGGCAAAGTTTAACTGCGATTTCCATTTGCAATCATTATTTCAAAGAGGTGAGGAAGACGAACAAACAGGTACTGCAGAACACGAAAAGTAAAGCGAATACGTTTTAAATGCATAAAACTACAAAATAAGAAGGAAAAATTTGGGAATTTCTTTCACAAAACATAATAAAACAATAAGTAACTGTGTGATAAATTTAGCATTAGTTCATATAATAACAGAATAATTTCTTCGCTATTAAACAATAAGGAAGTGAAATTATATCTAAGGAGACCAACCGTCCTCCTTTAGGGGGAATAGTCCTCCTTTTGTAAATTATGACCTTCCTCGAAAAGTGTCCTCCTTCCTCATTTTCGATATTTTAAAACTAACCTGTTCATCTTTGTATTCAGAGATGCCGCGCCAAACTGTTACGCAAATGTTGAATACAAAAAACTTTTAGTACATTTAAAAGTTAGATGACTCGCTCTAACACCTGCTAAAGAGAGTATTTTATAATTATTTGAGCTACTCCGTTCATTTCTTTAAGTTTAAACAAATGTCCAAAAATTCTTGAATCTTTTTTCAATTATGAATTATCGGAGATATTAATGTATTTTGTATATCATCAGGCATCTATTTTCCACAACACTATTCAAAAGATTGAAGGTGAACATATCTCAGCTACAGAAGTTATTCTTATTTTGAACAATTTTGTCCCTCACTATAAATCACGAGTTGAAGAAAAATTTATTCCTATAATAATAAAAAGTCAAACTTAGAGGAATCAAATCCGGGCAGAATGTAAGAGTGCAGCAATGAAGCGTAGAATTTTTACCAGACATGTTTCCAATATGTCAAAGTATGGTCTGAAACAAATATCACTGAATGTAATTTAAATTCTAATAAATTAGAACAATGGAAAAATCAACATGTTGAAATTGATTAAAGAAGGATGGAAATATTTAACCATTTCAAAAATAAACACATTCTTTAAGAAAATTTAGTTATTCTAATTGAATTATGTTTTGCTGCTCTGGAACTAATACAGCAGTTGAAATATTTTTTCCCATAGGTAATAATTTTTGGACAAGTGAGAAATCAAGATTGAAAGTTAATACTCTAGTTGCAGCACTTACCGTAAAATTCAATATGAAGGATATTTCTTGCTCCGAAATTTCCCATATATTGTAAGACAATGATATATTGACAAAAAAATATTCATTCAGTAGAAAAATACAGGTTAATTAAATAATTAAAAGGGATGTAAGCATAATTGGTGTATTTTTTTAATTAATACATTTTTGATGCATTTATGCAGTAATTTTTTCGACCTCCTTTTCATTTTAAAAAAAAATTGGTCACCTTATTATATCTGTTATTGCCTAAAATTCCATTCCACGATTTGAGAACTCATATGAAACTCTACTTAAAAATTAAAAATTTTGTATTCTCGTAACGCATGGGCTATTGGCGATAGACTTTTAATTTTGAACCAAGATCTAGTGATGATATGAGAGATGATACCCATACTGATTCTCCTAACTATTACAATTCCACTGGGTCTCTTAATCCGTATAAGGACTTAAGAGACCCAGTGGAATTTAACATTATGAAATTTTCGTTAATCACCATAGTACTCTAAACTTCGGCTCGATTGAACAACGTCAGACACAAGCTTTCGAATATGAATTGACTGATTGATCAAGGTCGCACTTAGAAACATACGCGGACTATTAAAGACGGGCGTCGGAATTCTGAATAATGATCAAGTAATGAGGACAACATTCAAGCTGGAGCCTATCTCTTCTAACTTCGTTAATGTGATGCCTTTGAGTCTTGGAAATTTAACATGAATCATCTTCACGGGCCTTTAATAGCATACGGACTCAAACACGTAATTCAATTGGAAAGCTGAGGTTTATAACGCGAGAGCCAAATCTGGTTATGCTACACCATTCATGCATATTTACGATTTACATGTTAGAACAAAGGGAAGGGTAGTAAGTAAGCAATGGTTAACGTGAAGAAGGGTCGAAAATTCACAAGTATATCCCGGAGAAGGATCACAAGTATATCCCGGAGGTACTGTGCTTTAGTTTACCAAAGACGGTAACTCTCAAGAGAGAGGGAACCTTAAGATCATGACTCCTGTACTTACCTGAATTAAGCATGCCTATTAACGAATGATTAAATTGGAACAATACCGACCACGAGCTCTCACCCATGACCACGTGACTACCGCGGCCGCTCTTACAATGGCAGTAAATATGACGGGTATGTGTTGCGCGAAAACTTCGTTACAATATGATGCAACGAGTGAAGTATTTATTGATGAGATAACTACAAAAGTATATACATTTTCTTTTGACAGCGACTAAAGAAATTTGAAAGATGAAAAATATATTAGAGCAATAATTTGAGAAGTTGTAGTTCAGTTTGAGAATTGAAAAAGTTTTGCTTTTCTGCCTTTGGGTGTTTTCTAAGCAACCGCGCATTCCATACCAAATAAGGTATTACTAAGTAAAATGTGGAACGGAGTGTGATGAGTGCTTATAAACCATTAAAAGGTATACTAGCCTTTGCCTTTTTATAACCCAAATAAAACCAAACAATCGACCAATAAAAAAATCAGTAAATACAATAGTAAAGAAATTTATTCATTGGTAAGTAAACTTTTTCTCAATAATGATGCATGGAAAAATAGCATAAAATTAGCGTATTACTGTTAACAAAGAAATACTTGAATAATTAAGGTGTTAGCTGAAAAGACTTTTAAGTTTCTACTCGAAAGTAAATAAGATTATATCCTACAAAAACTGAACTATATATAACAACGGATTAAAAATGCTATCAGGGGGAAAGTCCCAATTAAAGGAGTTAACAGTGCATTCGGAGAATTTTTTTTAGAAATTACTTAACAGTAATAATACCACAGACAACTTAGTGAGACGTCTGAGAAGTCATTGCTGAAAACGAAGCCCAAATCTGAATAATTTAAGAAATGATTGACTGTTTGATAATGACGTTGTTTCGTACGAGGATAATTGTCAATATACCTTGTAATTCTTAGCCACGGTCAACCAGAGCTGATATCGCACTTTTCTACCCACCATAGCATGTCAATGTGAAGACTTTGAGCTCTGACAGATTTTATATGCATCAGCTCCGCTACACGATGGGTCTTCAGAGGTATCAGGACTCAATGGAAAGAATGTCGGCTATAAGCTCGTGAACATGACCACTCAAACACTGCGGAATGATAGACGGATCAACATTGCAGTGTTTCGGTGCTAGCCACCAGAAACTTCAAATGAACCAAAACTCAAATGTACGGACTTAGGACATCATAATCTCAAGAGTATAAAAACAAGCTATTATGGCTTCTACAAGGAACCCAAAAACTCAGAAAATAGTCTGTTACATCCGAAAAATTCAATATCTCTTAGATTTTAGTTATAGACATAAACTATTTTCTTCAGGAATACTTAAGCAGGTAAATTTCTTGGAAGTTTAAAACACATAAAAAAATGAAGCTTCTAGAAATAGCCTTACTTTTATTCTACTTTCTAAAATCAAAAACCTTTAACTTTTACATGACACTCAGCCCCGCGAGAATCTAGAAACTAACAAAGAAATCCAAAGAAAAAGCATAGGTCGGGTGTGACGTCAGCAGCCACCTTCGGGGCGTTACGCCCTGCTTATTATTATTCGGTAAAGAAGAACAAATGCCCGGATGTCGTCAAATATGAAACGACACCGACTTCGGAAAATGCCGATGCATCAAACCAATTACCGAGATACATTTGCATTATTCTCATGCATAAATTTAAATGACAAGTGCGATGAAACGGAAAATAAAATTTTTCCACACAACTCGGAGTATCTCAAAGCCGAATAAATTCTTTTGTATTCCTCACCATGAAGCTGAAAGGGGGGCAAAAGAAATGATCGCAAATACCTGCCTTCGAATGATACCGTTTCCATCATTTTTTTTTAAATTCTTATTATTTCGATTCATGCGTCGTCTTAACGTATTTTGCTGTGCATCATACTAAGAATTAGAAAAGGCCACATTTTATTAGTCAAAGGAAAAAAGATGCAAATAAAATAAAATATATTCCTATTTGAGAAATAACTACACAGTGTGGTCGACGTGTTCACGATTAGGAGTATTTTTTGTATCACAATAAATTATTCAAATGAGTGCTGAGAGGTATAATGAGGCTGTTCTAAAAAGTATGCAAATGAATTTCTTTCCTGAACAATACACTTTCTGAATAGCTGACAGGTGAGCTAATGAATGTATTCAATTTGGATATTTGCTTGAATCAAAATATGAAATAAAATTATTTGACTCTCGCATTTCTGAAAAAAAAAATAATGGCGAGCGAATTTTTCAGTAACATTCACCCGAATTATAAATTTTACTGATTATTTAATTCGGTTAAGTACAGGAAAATAATGATCTCTCTCTTCAAATTGTGTAATATGCAAATATGACTTTTTAGAAGCGTGAGTTAAATTTCATCGACTAAAATAATGACTTTCCGCACAGTAAAAAAAACACCAAAGAGATAAATTATTTCATACAAAACTTAAATATAAATCTTAAAAATCTTTCTTATTCTTCGCGGATGAAATAATTTATAGTTCCGTGACAGACATCGAAAAGCAATTTCAACACTTTGGTAAGAAAAGTGAGAAAATTATAGGTACATTTGATAAAAATAAAATGCAATATTATTTTTACGAGATCGAATATATTTCATTTTTATATAGATTTTACTCTTCCAAATATTACAAAAATTATATACTACCCCCCTTTTTTTTTCTTTTTACTCATCGCATACACATGGTTTCTATGCGGTCCTGTTAGTTAACCTTTGAATACTGTAAATTTGTACAGACTGCATCAATCTTATTTTTTCAGGAAAAATTTTCAATTGCTTCTCTTTATTTCCTATAATCTACATTATTTAGATTAGTTGATGGCATAATCGATGGTGTATTATTTCACTTTCATCATGAAGCATTTTTATTCATCCATTTATTCCGACAGTTTAAGAAAAAGAAATTAAATTATCCTGAAGTTTTCCTTCAAGATTCTATTAATATGAATCTCAACTGCTAATTTCTTTCAGACCTTTCTTTCTGAAAAGGAGCTCTCAATTTGGTAAATACCTTAAGATTAAGTGGAACAGCGTTAAGGAAATTTAGAACAGAATTTAATATCAATTTTTAGAATATTTCACTGATTCAGTACATGTTCTAGCAGTTTTTAAGATAAAAAAATATGTTTCTGAAAACAATAGTTAATTCTAATTCAGTTTTGTTTTTGTCAATCCAATTTCATTGATAGATTGATAATTTATAAATCACGTTATCTTTGGAATTATCACAACGACTATTGAAGATTGTCCTTGTAATTTCGACACACGGTCAAGCGAAGAGGACCCCTATGTTGGCATTCCCCCTGCCTCCACACTACACGTACGTAAGGACTTTGTACTACATACCAGAACATGTAACAGTTCCTCTAAGTACCGGATCTTCAATGGAATCAGACAAACCTACGATTCGACCGAACAACGTGATCCTGTTATGTTGGACACAAAGGCTGGTTTGAGAAGACTGAAACTTTGTGAAAATATTTTAAATTAGTGAAATTCTAGAGGTGACTGATAATTCATTACAAACATATTATTATAAATTTTTATATTTATGTATAAATTCATTTTCATTTTTACTGATTTAAATGTATTTCATGTCCTTTTTTCCCTTTAAGAACTAAAAGTTAATCGAGCATTATAAGGTTGTGTTATTTTTATAAATATTTATGTCATTTCTAATCGGGTATTAAAGCATATCAAAATAGTTTCAAAATATGTATAATATTTTTATTATAATAATTATGATAAAGTATTACATCAGTTGCTAAGGTATTTTTATAGATAGAACATATAACAATGTTCTGCTGCAGTACAACAAATCCATAATTTTATCAACAAAAGTATAACTAGGCAAGTCAAATTTCTCTGAAACGCAAAATATTCCGATCCAATTAATTTCTAGATTCGAAACATTACTCCCTTCGACTATTTCAGATAGCAGAGTCAGTGAAAATCGAATGAATGCTTGTTATTTCTCGAATTCTAAATACGGATCTTGCTTTCAATCTAATTACTTCCATTAATTACTAATCAGTTTTGTTCGATTCACAACGCTGCGACGAAAACGGGATAACAGAAATGAAAAGCGTGAACCAGAGAATATGACTAACTGTTATGAAAAACAATAGAAAATGAACGCATAAAAATCTAAAGATCAAAGGGCGAAACATGTGAAGTAGAAGATTTCGAAGTAGTAATTAAGTTGTTATGTACCTGATTGTACATGATGTGGAAAATATCATTTAAGATAAATCCCATTCCATGCAGAGTGATTTGGAAGAGAGATCTGATTTGATTTGATGCATAAAATTGATACCTTGTTTCAGTTATTACTGAAAACACGTTGAAAACTTTAAGCCACTTCAAAGGACGTCATTGCAGTTTGCAAACTGCAATGACGCCCTTTGAAGTGGCTTTGACGCATTCTGATTTAAACACCACAGTATATAAGAATTTTGAGACTTTTAAGCGAGAGAAAGAGTCTATACTAAGGACTTCGGTAAATGTTGATCCACACTTCTCTAGTTCTAATTCCCAACAGTCCGCACCATTGTGTTTAGTTTGTTCTGGATTCAATATCGAATTTTTAGTTTTATCGGGATTTGAGAGTTTTCGATACAGACACGACTCAGTGTGTCGCTTTTTCTGTAATTATTTTGAGCTACTGTCTCACTAGCAGCAACACAAAAGCTATCGGAAGACAAACCTCATCATTTTGAACCATGGCCAAATGACGAGGATGGAGTTTGATCTATCATTTTTCACTTGCTATCCACGCCAAAGTGAGGTTTTTGTGGCCAGAGAGATTTGACAAGCATAAGTTGTGCTACACGACGGGATTTTGGAAGTCCAAGACTTGAACCCATTGCTTACGAATACAAAAATTCACCAATTGGACTATTATTGACTTTAGAATAGTTCAAAAATCATACTCACTAACCACAGGACTGATGCTGTATTAACGAAGAACTGCCCTGTGATAATTTGAATTAAGTAATTTATATTATTATACGCTCTTAATTATCTTTTTTTTCCATTTATGAAAGTATGAAACTTATGAAATGGTGGCTATCATTGTTTCAGTTGGATCGTGGTTCGAGCATTCAACGAGGAATCAAAGTTATCATATTGACGAGGAATTTGGGAGAATAGAATCCCTGTTCAGATGTCGTCATCATTCCTTGACTATGATTCGAAAAAACGAGGTGCGTCGTAATAGCGATGGTTCACGTTGTTGCTAAATGCGACGTTAATCAATCAATCAATTGATATAACGCAGACTTAAAGTGTAGAACACGAAACATACTGTACTACTAATTAAACTGCTGTTTGTAGAAAATGCAACACCATGAAGGAATCA
>BMAW01044884.1:1301353-1334468 GCA_019974015.1 Nephila pilipes
ATCAATATCTAACATTGATTTTTCAAGTTCAAGTGAATCAATTATTAATGATGTAATATCTCTTCAACTAAATAAAGGCAAAAAAAAAAAGAAGAAGAAAAAGATTCACAAATTCAATTAGATATAAACAAGTAAGACCAGCTGCTACAAAATATATTCAAAGTCATCCTGAAGAACATAGAGAAGCTGCTTCAAAATATACTAAAAGCCATCCTGAAGTACATAGAGCGTAAGAAAATACTTTTCTAATACCCCCCACGTGAATCTGGCAGCTGTAATTAAATACAATGATAAAAGATCAAAAGTTAATTTAGCGCCATGGACTTCCAAAAATTTGTCTGGTTTTAAATATGAAATATATATTGACTATTCAAATGATAAAATTGTCAGTATCGGAAAACGTTTGCCCTGTTCGAGGTGCCGTGCTTTAAAAGGATAGAAGAACCTCCAGGAATGTGCTGGAGTGGTGGTCAAGTCCTAATAGTCTTCTTAGCCATAAGGATCAGCTTTCAGAACATTTTCTTTCTACAATTCGCAAGTATAATGTATGTTTTCAGATGACGTCATTCGGAGCAAAAGAATTGAAGGAAGGAAATTTTATGCCAACATTTAAAGTTCAGGGCCAGGTATACCACAGGATAGGTAGCCTATTGGCTGAGCCTCCTCAACAACCTTCTTTTCTTCAGTTTTACTTTCTCTGTGAGGATGAACGTGAAAAAAACAATTCATTATGGTATTTTCCCAGGTGTTAAGCCAGAATTAGCCAATTACAAAAGGAGCTACATGAACATAACAGGTATATTCACGATTTCAAAGCTGCTGTTGATTCAGTTCCTAAAGACCAAAAGGAGTTCAAGGTTATAATTAATGCCGATAAAAAACCATCTAGAGAACACAAAGGTCGTTTCAATGCTCCAATTTTCTTGATATTTTATGTATAGGTTCCAAAATATAATATTATCGTCTGCCCAGCGAAGCGGGCGGGTATCAGCTAGTATATATATATATATACGTATATATATAATAAACTCAAAACTAAAAGAAAAAAAACCATTTAAATTCTAAATAGATTATTCAAATTTAAAAACCAAAAATATTATAATATAAAAAGATGTTATATTATTGAAAATTCATAATTAAAAATAATTAATACATATTAAAGATATAAATAATTTTAAAAAATCTATAATTTAGAATGTTTCAACTAACCAAAAAATGTAAAACCTTTCCAAGACCTAAAAATCATAAATAAAGAAAACAGAATACGGAAAATACCGTCAAAAATGTAGATAAAATAATTATCTAAATGCTGTCGGCTGATGCACGTAAAATCCGCTGAACCTCAAAGTTTTTCTAGTGGTAAGGTGTGGAAGTTTTGAGATGGAGTTTCCGGCTCAGGTGTCGTCCTCGTCATTTGACCGAAATTCAAAATTACGAGGTGAGTCTCCAATAGCCCAATAACGTTAATAAAAAATTCAATTAATCCTTCTAAATGCTGTCTGATTTCAGTGAGTTTACATTAATAACTATGGATCCAACGTTCAAATATCAGCAAATTACTTTATAATAAAATGATAATAAACCAAATACAAGTATGTCCTCAAATCAAATTTAATAATTCCGAACAAGTACGAGAAAGAAAGAAAAAAACAGATATCAAATACACTTTTGCCAAATTAAAATAACTCAATAAAAATATGCATACCTACTCACTTTTTTTTAAAAAAAAAGTGAGTTTAAAAAGAGCTTTGTTCAAAACCAATAACTTGTGCACAAGATAAATATCCGAAATGGCTATGTTTACTACTAGTCCGGCAAGCCACTTGATAGACAGACTTTAATGAAATTTGGTATGAACGTACATTTGCAATAGAGAAAGAGATGTACCACATTCAAAATTCAATTTATGCTTGCAAGCTTATCATTAAATCTTATACTCGTAAATCTAAATTCCACGTTGTGATATCGAACTGAAAATGCGAGTAATATGAAGTATGGTACAAAATTTGATTCCTTCTGATTGAATACATTAGAAGTCTTGTCTCGCAATATAAAAGAATTATAGACTAAAATAACATTTTAACAAACTACGAAAAACATTTTTTTAATTTCAGTAACAGGCGTTTGTTTGATCTTTTTATACATCAGAATCTTAAATAATAAACATTTCTTTGAAATGTAATAATAGTTGATTAAAATATATCAACTGCTTTCATTTTCAAGCCAAATATTCAAACAAATGAAACGAAAATAGTATTCTTTTAATAATTCAATAATTAAAATATCCAGCTATAATATCAAACACATATAACTTAGAAAACAATTCATTAATAAATAACTATGCTCATAAGATCGTCAGAACTACACTCTTTAATAAAAATATACCTATTTTTAAATATATTGGGTAACATACGATATACATACGAATTTATACAAAAATGTTGCTTAGCATAATATATCTTACAAATCCGAAATGTCTGCAGTATAAGATATATATCCTCTTGAGACCCAATGTCCCTTCCATAGGACATTTTTATTTTACATGCTGAGAAAGAATTTACAGTTTTATATCCTAAAATCAGGTACTCCATTATATTGGACAGTCCAGTTTAGTTTAGTTTTTATTAACGTCGCACAGAAGCAACACGAGGGCTATTGGCGACAGACCTCGTAATTTTGAACCACGGTCAAGTGACGAGGACGACACCTGATCTGGCATCCTCCTCTCCTAACATCCACACCACGCCAACAGGAGGACTTTGGGCCCCAAACAGATTTAACGTGCATCAGCCCCTGCTACACAGCGGGTCTTTGGTGGCCAAGGATCGAACCTGCGACTGAACGAAAACCGCCAGCCGCTAGTCCACGACTTTGACCACTAGGCTACCGCGGCCCTTGGACAGTCCAGTGCTATCATTTATTCAGCAAAACTTGTAAGTATTTGGCAGGATCCTTGTTCCAGAAGCATTTGAAAATGGCGGACAAGAAGAAAGCAAAAATTGAAGGTATGTCAGTATTGAAGTATGTGTTGAATTTAGTTTTATTACACTTTTACATATTTTTTTTCAATTAAAAATAGCTATAATACAATTTTAAATATGTGAATAGTAAAATTATGCTGTATATTTAATCAGTACCATATATTTTTGCAAGACTAAGACCCAATGTCAGTTATAATAGACTGGCCAAAAATTGTATTTTTCTTAATTTTTTTAAAAAGAGTGGCTGTATATACTTTGTCTTACTTTTTAGATAATTTATCTTACATTTTGGAAAAATTGCTCAAATAATATGGTCTTGGGTCTCAAGAGTATACATATATACAATTAAAAATTATTTACCAAATATTTATCTTATCTTTTCTTTCTTTCTTTTCTTTTTCTTATCTTTTCTTTATTTTTTGCTCTTTAAAATATTTTTCTTTATTTATTTTAATCTTCAGATTTTACAAAACAGTTGAATAATTCATTGCTTGACTGTTTTACGAGTATCAACGTCACACTAAGAAGTAACAGATGGCTACTGAAGAAATACTTCTGCCATTTTGAGCCTAGGTCAGAGGCAGCTGGTATCCAACTCTCCAAGTGTCCATATTAAGGCATTATGAGGACATTGAGCCTTGACAGATTTAACTTGTAACAGTCCTGCTATATGGAGTCGTTATTGGCTCGAACAAACAACGGAAATCAATGCCAGCCAGGAGCTCGTGACCATGACCACTCGGTTACCGCGGTCACCGAAAACAATTGAAAGTTAATCCCTTCACACGTCAGAAGTTAAAACATACCGTTACACACCAAAATACTGATTCAGTCTCAAATTCAGGAAGCATTTGTAAATTTGATTATAACTTTGTAAAGATCAAAATTAAAAATAAAATAAAGCTTTTTATTTTAAATAATAGTCGAAATAAGTTTCATAAAAGGTAAAATCTACTGTATTCCAATTAAAAAGAATTATCAGACACTATTTCAATTTAAAATTTTAAAAAAAATGACAAATTATTTTTGCTTTTCATCTCGAAATATAGAGGGCGCAAGCCTAATAAAGTTTTCCCTAGCCATCCGTCGGAAGTCAAGCATTCGGAAAAAGATAGCTGGACAATTTGAGCTCAGAAAAGATAAAAGTTGACAGGAAGAATAGCGCTGGGTTGGCAGAACTCTTAGACAAATAATCCCCTTGCTCTCCCAGGACGAATCCTATATAGCAAAATATATTGCAAAGCCTTTTTTATATCTTCCGTGAAAGTCATTTTTTGCACATGAAAGACGTTTTATCGGAGGTTTATATAACACTATATTTAAATAAATTCTTCAATACGACGTAGGAAAATCAAAAAAGAATTAAAGAAAACTCACGATCATTCGATATAAATCCGTATGATTGTTGTTTACAAAGACTTAATGAAATAATACCGAATAGTTTAACAAAGAAAAGTAGAATTTTACTTGGGTAAATTCACTGCGGATGATGACAGAGTTAATTTCTCAGATATTTTTTTTTAGTTTATCATGATACATTAGTTTTTATGAATGATAAAGTCTAGAGCTCTTAAATGGCCCAGATTTATTTTTTTCTTCCATTTTACAGTTTGTCAAGATGTACAAAATTGGTGTTAAAAAGGTTGGCTTTTTGGAAAATTCATTTTATTAATTCTCGAAACTTTTCTTTTTATTTTTAGCGCTGTCCAGGAGCAGCTGCCACAGAATTATTGAGCATTGGAATGCATACATGTGAAGAGATTTGTTCTGTATTGTGGTCAGCATATGGATATCACGTGCGAGGTAAATTGTTATACTTTATTTTGGTTTGAGAATTTCTTTTCAGTGTGTGTTCATGGTTAAATAAATCTTTTTTTCTTATTATTTTAAGGGAAAGCGATATTGGTCGTTATTGAAAAATACTGTGCACAAGAAAAAAAAAATTAAACAGAGAATTCCAACCTTAATCTAATTAAGACGATTAGGGGGATAGACACACTCTTGTGTTTTTGTAATAATACAAGAAAAGAATTATTACTATTTGAAAAATATGAAAATACAAAACTCTTATAAATAAAATAGGATTGATTCATTGGTTTTTGTTAACATCACACAAGAAGAGTAATTTTAAGCCTTTGAGCGTCGACAGATTTAACGTGCATCAGCCCAGGTAAACATAAAGTCTCGAACCCACAACTCAACGTAAACTACCGGCCGCTAGTCTGCGGCCTAGTAAAATTGTAATAAATATTCTAAAAGCACATATAAATCGAAAACAAATTTGTTGCTTTGAGATCGTACTTGTACTATTTTGATTTAAGATATTTTGAAAGAACCATCCTTTTTTAAAAAAATCTAATCTTGTTGCTAGTGAATAAAAATATTGTCTGAAGTCGAAAACTTTAATTCACTATTTTAATATTTGTTATGAAATTGTAGAAATATGCATCTGGTAATAAAATTTCTTTCTACTTCTCGCAGGGCTAGAATAAATGGGTAAATTTGGAATGAAGATTGAAGTACAGAGAGAATTTGTATGCGTATCTCAGACCGCGGTAGCCTAGAAGATAAGGCAGTGTACTCATGGCCGGCGGTTTTCGTCGAATCGTAGGTTCGGGCCTTGATGCCTCTTAAAACCCGCCGTTTTGCCAACTTGATGCACGTTAAATCTGTTGGGGCCAAAAGTTCTCCCGTTGGCGTGGTGTGGAAGTTAGGAGAGGGAATTGCCAACTCAGGTGTCGTCCTCATCACTTGATCGAAGTTCAAAATTACGAGGTCCGTCGCCAATCGCCTGTATTGTTTATTGTGCGACGTTAATAAGACTGAAAACAAATGTGTATCTGAAGCGACCATATTTGAATCTTCACTATGGCGCTCAAGGACACGTTATTTTGTCGTCATGGTATTCGTATCAAAGTACCTAGAAACAAGATAACTTAATGACTCTATTTATAAAGGAGAAATATTAGCTGAAAGATTCCCAAACTGCAATCACAAACACACACAAGATATGTATACCTCAACTGTGTCACTTATAGGTAAGTTGCGATGATAGTTTTGGAGAACACCAAAGTGATTTTGGCAACGAATAGTGTTAATCACTGTTTTAAATGTAAACCGTGCGTAGACAACCTTAAAAAATGCGAAGTATAAAGTTTTATTAATTTTCTAATGAATAATAAAGGTGTATTAGAAAGTTTTCATCTATTCATCCATTATTTTATTAAGGGTTTCATGAAATGCGGTTTCGTAATGATGGAAAAGATAATAACTGGTAAAAAATTCCTTGTTATTTGTCTTCATATATCATAGAAATTTTTAAGATTCATTCAAGATAAAACTTTTATTCATGTTTACTTAACGTGTAAAGAAAGTTCAGTAAATTATACAGAAACGAAAATCTGTTAAGTTTTTCATATATGAATGAAGGAGAAAAACTATTGAAATTTTTTTTGAAATTAAGCAAACGGTAATATTTATAAAAAATTACTAATATTCCAACGATAGAAGAATAAGAATATGGTTCATTGAATAAGTTTTTACTAAAAAGAATTCATTTATTTTTTTTCTTCTAATAATTAATCCTAAAACAACCGTTATTTTAAAATAAAATTAAGTATATTTAGAGTAAATAAAACTTTTGAGTTTCAATCAAAAAAGTAATACATTAAGAACTCTGCTGTAAGCAACTTCTTAAAAATATTACCCTTAGCTTTAATATATAGCAACAATAAAAATGACGAGCGAAAGTTTAATCAAGTCCCAAAAGTAAATAGATCCTTTAAAATTAAACCTTTTTAATTCTATTTACCAAGTTAAAAGTAAAAAAAAAAAACATTCGCGTTAGTAATTAATTTTCATTAAACTTATGTCGTCATAATTTTTTGTTTCTACTTTTAAAAATGTGACATTTAAATATATTCAAATCTCACAGTGAATTAATAACTGTTCTTAATTTTACTACAAAAAAAATAATAAAAGGGGGAAAGACTTCATTACTTAAAACCATTTCCCTACTCGAATATATATCTTTTTTTCTTATCTGCAAACACAACCAACTTCTTTTAAATGAGATCTCAAATGATTTTATGAAAGCCCTTAAGCTTTTTTTTTTCTTAAACGTTTTATTTAAGACGAATTAATAATGGACACACATTGATTGATGCTTTTAAGGGCATTAGCAGATTGTGTTGTTAGATTCTTTTACATCAATACTTTTTGATGACTGAAGAAAAGTGCTTTATAAAAGTAAAATCTTAGATTAAAGGTTAATTTTTTCTCTCAAAACTACGACATAGGATTGTGTCAACGAAATTAAAAGTATGAGAGGATTAAAAACTTTTTTATGATTATATATCACTTTTTAAATATTAATCGGTCTTCCGATGTTTAGTTCTTTCTAAACATTATATCTATAAGAAATTAAAGTATATGTGTATTATAATAAAAGTAAATTATTCCATGTATTTTGAGATAACCACAATATAATAGCAAATCTAAAAGAGTTATTATAGTATTTCAGACAGAAAATTTGGGCATAGAAATAGAATGGTTAAGCTAAAAAAAATTCTGGTATATACCAACCTTTCTATTTGCTTTATTGTGTATGACAGTTGTACATTGATATATGTTATCTGTTTTCCTGACTTTTTTTTTAATTTATGAGTTTCTAAAAAATTTCATTTAGCTTTTTATTTTAAATAAGCTAACGTGATGTGATGAATCGGACAATTTGCAAATTTTTATATAGGACTTATGTGTTGCAAGCAAGTTCATGATATTCAATTAGCTCACGATATCCAAATAAGTTCAAACCTACTTTATTTATTCCAGCGGCACTCACAATTGATCTGTTTTTTTAAATATACTTTTTTTTAAAATATTGACATCGTTTTAAAGCAATATAAAATCCTAATAGCCATGACCTTCGAAAGTTTTAGGCGAATTCAAGTGACAGCTCAAACTTAAAGTCGGATTTCATTTATTCTCTGATTGCTACGTGAGCGTTTTCAAGCTCAATTTAATTGAAAGAATAGAAGTCCTTCTTTCCACTCAGTATTCTTTCAGAAAATCAGAACTCGAAACTGGAACTGAATATTGTCTATCATAGAGTTTGCCCCTTGAGCCAAAATAAGTAAGTTACTTCGGAGAATTTTAAGAATTTTATGTGACGGAATCCACATAAACTACCAATCTTGATATTTTAATAAATATCAGTACATTTTTCTGTTTTCCAAAGAAAATGTTTACACGGGAAAAAATGGTAATTAATTAATTGAAAAATACACATTTAAGGAAACTGAAAACAAAACTGCCTGCACAATATTTTCTTAGATTCAAAATGTT
Source organism: Nephila pilipes (assembly GCA_019974015.1). Lineage (NCBI taxonomy): Eukaryota > Metazoa > Arthropoda > Arachnida > Araneae > Nephilidae > Nephila > Nephila pilipes. Next base: position 1,309,681 of record BMAW01044884.1, read on the forward strand.
TGTGCAAAAATTATAATTTTAAAGTGTTCGATAAATATATTTTTGTCCGCTTCCACCAAATTTAAAACAACTGAAATTTAAATATTGGTTAAATTAAAATAATATTTCTTAAGTGTATCTGTACAAAAACATTTAAAATGATATTACAAAGAAAAGTATGCAATATTATATATATAATTTCATTGCAAATCGGTAATTTACTTCATTAACACATTTTTTAAAGTTACCTAAAAAAAACCAGGAAAGAATGGATAAATTCACATCCTATTTCCTTCTATTGAGTCTTTCAAAAAACGATATCACGTGAAAAATGAAGCATTGAACCTCGATCAAGTGACGAGGACGACAACTAAACAGGCACCTTCTTCTCCAAACTTCCATGCAGTGCCAACTTAAAGATTTGGGACCCTGATAGATTTAATGTGCATCAATACCGAATCTTCAGAGGCAACTGGGCTCGAACTCAACTCAATGGAAACAATAGGAATTCATGGAATGGAATTCATGACCATGACCACTAGTATACCGCGGCCAAAGGGCCTTTTGAAGAATCAGGATTGGTATACACAGTTCGATGGAAACAACACTGACGATGAACTCGCGACTATGACCACTCGGTTACAGCGATCTCTTAAAAGTACAAGATTTGACTCCTTAAAACAGTTTCATAGAAAATATAATGCATTGAGACATAGATAATTAAAAATTCACGTTTGAAAATTTCATTACAAACAGCAGCGTAAAAAAGGAATTCAGAATTGTCTAGTTGTTAAATTTCTTAAAAAAATAATTTAAGTATTATACGTTTAATATATTAATCAAAGAGACCCTTTCCTAAATTTATCTTCATTTTAATATGCGTTCACTAAAGTTATAAAATTAACATCGTTTTTCGAAAGGAAAATTTTCAGTTAGATTTGAACTCGAATGATTCAAAAGCCAGATATGGCTGTACTGCGCCAAACAAGGTATATCTGTGATCCAGACATCTGATAAAGTAGGAAAAGGTAAAAATTAGGTGACAAGATGAAGGATCTAAAATAGAGAAAAATCGGGGTATCCCGGGGCCACGTCTCTCGTGTTTACTAAAGACATTAAACTCGGTGAGTGAGTGAGTGAGTGAGTGAATGTAAAGTTTAATGGTGCAAGAGCCAGATGTGGCTATGCTGCGCCAAACAAGATTTTATAGTGGTCTAGACGTTAAAAAAAAGACAAATTTCGTTGGCAAGAAGGAGGGTTGAAAATAGAGAAGAATCGCTAGGGTAACCCGGGGGCTCGTCACCGTATTTACCAAAGACAGTAAACTTCATGGGAAAGAAAAAGATCACTAGGATACTTCGGGGTCATGATGCCCGCACTTACCTAAAGAAGGCAAGTCCCTGAGGTCCCCTGATATAATCCCCAGGGGCAGGGTTCCTGGCTATAGCCCCAGACGTTGGGTACCCATTTTAGTCGTCTCTTACGAGATGCATGAGCTACAGTGGGACTATTCTGTCATTCCCGGTCACCACACAGGAGACATTAAACCCAATGGGTAAGGAAGAAGATCATTATGGCCTCGGGTGAATGATGCCCGTGCTTGCCTGAAGAAGTTAAGCGTTTAAGGACAGATATGAACTTGAATACGACGTGTATACAGAATAAGAATGGAATTTTCCCTTTGCGAAAGATAATACTGCATTCAAAATTGAGTTCAGTGCTTTGGATTGATTTGTGAGAATTATTTCGTCCTGAGGAGCTACATGTAATTAAAATTAGTTACATGTCAATATCAGCTACATGTACTTAAAATTAACGGAAACGATAAATTATTCTATATTTAATTATTCTATATAATACTTGATATATGTATAACTAAGCTTTATATAATACCATCTGAACTAATTAATTACTATTGTCGCATTTAAAAGCAACACGGGGGCTACTGATGCCAGACCTCGTCATTTTGAATCTCGGTCAAGTGACGAGAGTGAAACTTGAGTTCCCCTATTTCTTCTTAACTCTTCCACGCAGGATACTGAGCCTATATCGATTTAACGTACATCGTGGGTTTTTTATAGTATCTTGACTCGAACGCGTGACTCGACTGAAACAATACCTGCTAAGAACTAGTTACCAATGCCCGCTCGGCTTCTGGGGCCAAAAAGGTTTTTAGTAAGGAAATGTTGAAATAAAGCGATGAATTTGATGCAAACTTTTCTGTCAGTTTGATCCACCTGTAAACATATTCTTTAAGAAATTACTTAAACTGGGTTTATCGCATCAAGCTACTTTCACATAATCGTCCCAAAATATTTTTTTCTTATACAACATGCATTTCATTCCGAGCAAACGTTCTCGCGACTTTTTATAGAAATGAGCTTAAACAAATATTCTCCCCAATCCCATTAGAACTCAATTTTCCTTCATCTCGTCCAGTAAAACGCATTCGGTCATCCAAAATCGATTGAAAAAGTCGTTAACTCTGAAAAAAAGGGATATTCCGTTTACATTTCATATAAAAACCTCACTACTTAAGAAGGGCGATAAAAATTTAACACGCAATTGGATCGCTCCCCCGACACACACGAAGGGATTTCTTTATTTTTTCTTCTTTTAGATATTTTCGCTCGAGAATGTTAGCTACCCTTCCTTTTCATCTTCATGAAAAGCGTTCTTCCCGAAGACTTAATATCTTAGAGGCGTATAAGATTAATTTCCGTAAATTTCGAAATGGGGGGGAAGGGTAGCTTCTTAATAAAACCTCTCTAATTATTTAACAAGAACATTGTACATTGCTCAGCTTTACACATCGACAACTTAATTTCTATATCACATAGGCATCGTATGTTTACTTTTTTTTTTCCATTTCTTCGTATCAATACAATTTTCTTCGTAATAAAAGCTTCGCTAGTTCTAATTATTCAGTTCAGCCACTTCAATAGTAAATTTAACGATCTTCGAGGCATACGTCATTATGATCCTTGAAATAATGTAGTAAAAGTGACTGATTGCTCGATAGCTTGTTAACGTCATTCTCAGAGCAACACGAGTGCTATTGGCAACAAAACTCATGATTCTTAACCGCGGGCAAGTTACGTGGTGGCACCTGAGCTCTCACTCTATTCTCCTAATCCCTATACTACTCTAACGAGAGAAATTTGAGACTCGATAAATTTAATGTGCCCAACAAGACAACGAGTCTTTTGTAGCACCAGAGCTTGACTGAAGAAATCCCGGCCTCGAGCTGTCAACCATGATCATTCGCCTACTGCGGCCTCAAAATAAGAATGAGAAGAACTTCAGATGGAAAAATTCAATAGGTTCTAATCAATTAAAACTTCATATGATTATGTTAAAAAGTTTGAGCTGTTGAACTGAAATATAGCAAAATATTAGTTTGAAAGAATGGCATGAAAATTACAATAAATTTTATCAACCTAAAGATAATTTTTGACACTGTTTATTTAAGTTACTTTTTATTTTCAATGTCGTATCTTAATTATGCTTAAGCAGGTTTCAACTGTATATCTGCCCTTCTACAGACTTCCGAATTTTAAAGGAATATTCTGCAGGCCCAGTTATTGAGTGATTTTACTCCTGGAGAGGAAGAAGCACCTATCTCTCTCAGAGGAAAGTCTTTATCCATGTGAAGGATTTTTCTCGCGATATTTAGGGAAAAATCTTTTTCCAGACTAAGTAATGTCTGGAAAAACAATTTTCCCTAAATATCGTACAAAAATTCCTTCACATGGATAAAGACTTTCCTCCTCCGTATCTTATATATACTCTGTCGTACTGAAAGTTATCTGAAACATTTTCGTTGACGTCGTCCTCCATATCTATAGTTGATATGGAAGGTACTCGTACATTTTTAGGGTATCGTGATCCCTTTATCCAAATATTTGAGTTTGGGCAATGTTTGTTTACAACTATCAGATTTTAAAATATATTAGGGACCCTTTTTTTGTAAAAATTGGGTCCCGAAAATAAGAATAGGGTTCTCGTACATGAAGAGTGTTGCAGTTCTATTATATTAACAAAAATATTCAACAATTAATCGAAATTCAAATCTTCGAAACTTCAAGTCGGACACTCGACAGCCATGTGTCAGATGAGAGGGATGTAATAGTATCTATATTGAATAAGAATTCTTTTTATACATCATAAAATAAATATCTTTGAAAAATCAGAGGTAAAGAAAACTATAATTTATTGTGACTCACAAATTTAAGAAAATGTTTCCCATTTTGATTCCAGTCATTGGCTCCCATTTATTTTTAGTTCACGTACCACCAACTGGTTCGGTTCCCCTTTCACGTACACCCGATACAAAATTTCTCTCCCCACCCCCACCATTTATTTCACATGTTACCGATTCGGAAAACGTATAAAAAATGTGCATGTAGAACTAAATTAAACAGTGCATTTTTCATTGTGTAATTCCTTTAATTGTTTTAAGTAAGCAAAAAAAATGAATTAAAGTATTGGAAATCAAGGAAAAATTAATGAAATATTTTTTGAATTGCGTTTAGTTACGAAATTTTGAAAAACTTGGCTCTCAAAAGAGGATGAATACTATCTCAAATCCGAAGCGCTGGTTAGATTTGCTTCTAAATTTATTTTTATGTACAAATATATGACGAACGAATGGAGGAGAAAAGCCGATCTATCAAGCGGATTAAACTGACAATATCAAAAAAGAAAAAGAAAAAAAAAACTACATACATTTTACATTTTTTTAAATAATTTTAAATTATTTTATTCTTTTTTAGTTGAATGACCGTCTTCGCCATTTTCTTTTCATTTACCCCTAAAGGGTCTCTCACATATCTCCTGTTGGGACCCATTGAATGAAAGAAATACGACTTTGCAACTAAAATACCGAAAAATCTATGTTTGTAAACCTAAGAGTTTCTTTTTCTTTCGCTAGCGGCACATTAAATGTATACCAAGCATCGTTTTACTTTTCATCTTATGCATAAAATTTTCAAATACAGGAACACAAAATCGATATTTAATCCACCAAAATACCTCGAACAAAAAATGAGACAATTACGTAATGGGCGAAGAGACAATATTTCAAGAACGGAGAACTAATTCATTATCTTACTAATTACGAAAGTTCAATTAAAATGTGTGCTTATTATTCAAGTATATAGTAAAAAATCACAACAATCGCAAAAAAAAATCAGTAAAAAATTTATACAAAAGCAAGATAAATTAATTGATAAATGTATAATCAAATGGAAAAAAATAGTTATATTAGCATAAATTGTTCAAATAATTCAATTCGGGTGTTCAACACGTTATACATGTTTGAATCGCTTAATTCTTAGTGGTATTTCTTTATTCAAAAAACTAATACAATGTAACATTTTTCTCAAATTCTGCACATGAGCAGATGGTCAGAAAAAACCAACAAAAAAAGGTGCCGGAAATTACAAAACCCTCCAAGTGCTCTCTGGAACAGGAAATCAATCATTCTTGGTGAGGGAAGAAAAATTTCTCATTCGACACAGACTGGATGAATTAACTTGAATTCTGGAAATAAACAAAATTACATCCTCATGCGTGGGCGGGGCCATTTTCATCTAATTTTAGATGCATTTACAGAAATGGGAAATACTCGTACAATGACATTATTGAAAATATTTTATTTTCATAAATCCATTTACTGATGCAAATTGTACAATGAAAACACAAAAAGCATTTAATGGATAAAAATAGATTAAAAGTCTTTTAAGTTTATATCTTAAGAATGAATAGCTTAAAATTGGGATTGTTTGTTAAAGTAGCACTGGGAAGCAACACAGGGGCTATTGGCATCGGACCTCGTGATTTTGAGTCCCGATCAAGTCATGAAGACCTCTCTTTCCGAACTTTCACGCCACAGCAAAGGGAGGACTTAGGACCTCGACCTGATTTAATATGGATTAGTCCAGCTACACAGCGAGTCTTTAGTGGTATCAAGGCTCGAATCTATGACTCGACAAAAGCAACGCCATCTGCCATGAACTCTAGGCTACTGCGGCCAAATTATTTAATAAAGGCGAATGATATTTTTTTCAATACATAAGGCATACAATAATTGAATTATGGTGGCCGTGGTAGCCTAGTGGTCATGGTCTTAAATCAAAGCTGGAGGGTTTCGTCCAGTCTTGGGTTTGAGCCTCGATACCACTAAATTCCAGCCATGTAGCCAGACATGATGCCCGTTAAATACGTCGAGGTTCAAATTCCCCCCATTGGCATGGCGAGGAAGTTAGGAGAGAGGAGGGCCAGCTTAGATGTCATTCTCGTCATTTGAACGAGGCTCAAAATTACGATGTCCATCGCCAATAGATCTCGTGTTACTTTTGTGAATGAGTGAGTGAATGTAAAGTTTATTGGCGCAAGAGCCAGATGTGGCTATGCTGCACCATAAGATTTAACTGTTGTCTAGACGTGAAGTAATTGAAAAAAAAAAAGACAAAAATTGATTGACAAGAAAGAGGGTCAAAAATAGAGAAGGATCGCTAGGGTTACCCGGGGTGTGTCGCCCGTGTTTACAATAGACAGTAAACCTCATAGGAATGAAAAAGATCAAAAGAGTACTTCAAGGTCATGATGCCGGTACTTACCTAAAGAAAGCAAGTACCTGAGGTCTTCTGATATCATCCCTAGAAGTAGGGTGCCCGGCTATACCCCCAGACGCTGGGTATTTTAGTCGCCTCTTACGACTCATGTTACTTTTAGTGCTACGTTAATAAAACCAAACAACTAATCAGTTGAATTATGATACTTTCAAAGTGTTAAAGGGCAGATTGTTTATTTTAGCACTCTATTCAAACTTTCCGCTTTTTTTCTACAATCAACTTTACAGTATTCAAGTAAAATCATCATATTAACTTTAATGCAAGATATTAATATCCAAAATAGATAGTGGGGTTTTTCAAGAATTTAGACAAGTAGCTTAAGTATAGAAAATGTAGGAATGAAGGAATGTAGGAATGAAGTTGAGCGTTTGTACAGTGGTTAAAAAAAATCCCTTAACTTCCGTAATTCTAATCGCTTCTAGATGAAATAGGTATCGTTGTTAACGGCTCAAAAGGATTTTGATCATTATATCACACTTGGAAGCAACACGAAAGTTAATGGTGACTAGCCACTTCATTTGGAACTAAGGTCAAAAGAGAACACCTGAGTCGGCAACCTACTATCCTAACTCCTCTCCATCTAAAATGAGGATAGTGAACCTTTTAAATAACAAACAAAATTAATACATGGAACTCTTTAAGGACTGCCGATTTTTATTTCCTTCCTCTTAAATATGTATTTATTGATGTTCCATGGATTTGCTTGATATGTTGCGATTTTCCTTAATGAAATAAATTTTACCTTAATTTAGGTGATATGAATTAATTTAATTTACAGAAATCTGCAACTACTATATCCTTCCTATGAAACGAGAAAACGAAATGTATCGTTCTCTCCAGCCAGCTAATTTGTGACCATTGTTCTAACAGAATGGACTAGTTAGAAGTAATTGCAACATGCGATCGCGTGCATTTAAACCACAAAATAATGTACATTTTCAATATACTTTTTAATATACATTTTTAATATTTATTTTTTAAAAAACAGAAATAATTCTGAAATAAATTTTATTAATTTAATATAAGTTTACATTTTATTTTTTGAAAAAAATATTGATAAAGAATGAAGCAAACAAAATAATATGCAAATAATTTGATTTAATGAATACTTACAATATCTATAGTTTATTTTATACGTAGTCCCACTCATCATTAGGAACTATTTTAATATGATATTATAAATATCAAAAGTCTTAGATGGTAAAACTGCCTACAAATGAAATGCATAGAAAAATGTAAATTTTATACAAATAAATTTCATATTATTCTGCATTAGCCGAAATATTAGCATTTAATATCAACGATACGACAACTTTGTTATTTAATGTGTTAATATATTTTATTCTTGTATATTTGTTTTACATTATAAAATAAATTTAACTGTTCCATTCAATCGAAAATTTATTTTAAAAAATATAAATTTAAATCAGATAAATAAAACTAGCAGAGGTAGTTAAATCATACAAACTTCTGAAGTTAATTCAATTCATTATTCTAAAGAATATATTGCGGACAGTTTTAGGGTATAAAGAAATTGTGAGTAAATTCCGCTAGAAAATTAATTATATCCATTAAATTAACTTTTCAAAATGTTTCATCTCTCAAATCAAGAACAAAACAATTAAATTTTCGTCTGAGAAAGAAAAACCACATTCTTATATCAACAGAAATTCCATTTCAAATACATTTTCATACGAATGAACTATTTGTTTAACGCAAATAGAGCATTTAAGAGTTTAATTAGATGTGAAATATTTCATTCGTTTTTTGAAAAGTCTTCTATAGGCTCAATTGTTTCATTAAAATAGTTATAAATAAAGCGTGAGTTTGACAGAGGATAGGAGATTCGTTAAATGAGTTTTCCGAATAATTCACATTAAACACTTCCTGACTTTGCACATGAAAATTATTCTTAACGACTTCAATAACTCGCAGTTTTGCATGCTATCTGTTAAGATTTCTTTTTTTTTTTTTTTTTTTCACGTTAACAAAAGTCAACAGGAATTCTTAAAATGCGTAATCAACTAATAATGATTCAAAATTTCGATTAAATTATATGTTAAAACTATTAATAGAAAATTTTAAAAAAAATTGAATTTGTTGTTCTCATAAAGTTTCATGATAACGATCAATAATATATGCTACATTTATTTCGAACAAATTGGCCTCGTCTAATTTACCTTTCACTCTAGCGCTATATAATGGATTAAAATCACGTTATTTATAATTAAGACAATTAATTTTAGGACGATATCTTAACTAATAAATCATTTACAAATTTTTAGCACCATGTCACACGAAAGTTCGAGGAACTCATTAGAATTAACATGCTCCATCTCTCAATTATTTTCACGCCGAGTTTCAACAGAATGAGATACAAATAATCAATTTAGCTGTTCACTACTCTTAAAAACTAACCCCATCCCGTGCAAATTGTTTTGGAAAAAGTCCTATCCATTGATATAGGCGACCGTGGTTGTCGAGTTGCCAAGGTCATGAAATTTTAAACGGTGATGGTATAGTACAGTTGTGTATTCAAAGCCCTGTTTCTACTACAGACCTATCATCTAGATTGATTAATTTTTAATTAACATTGTTCTTAGATACAACCGCTGGCTGTTGGTGACGGACCTCGTCATGTTAAACATCGGTAAAGTGACGAGACTGACACCTAAGCTGGCACTTCGCACTCCATCAAAATGGTAGTATTATGCCCCGAAAAATTTAATGCGCATCCTACTGTGCCGTTCCCATCACGAAGAGGGGCAGATATATGTTTAATGTGCTGGGACTAAAAATTCATACATTGGCGTGAATTAACCAGAGTAGGACACTCGTATGCGGAGACTGGTCAGATGACCGTCCCGTGATCGTGACTCAAAATGACGAGGCCGTCCGAGAATCCTAAAGGAACGAATTAAGCTCTAGTTAGATGAATCTTGGGTAAAATAATATTCATCAATGGCAGAGAAATTATGAATACTTTAACTTCTACTGAAATGTTGCACACTTGTTTCTTATTTCAAAAGCCGCTAAAGACCAATCAATGACCACCCTTGAGGTGCTATGGAAGTTTGGAGAGGGAGATGCCAGCTTAGTTGTTGTCACTTACTAAGGCTCAAAATTACGAGCCTCGAGTTGTTTCTGAGTGTGACGGTAATGAAACAATCAATCTGTTTCAAAAAATCTTTTTTTTAAGAGTTGAAAACTTCAACTTTTTTCAAAGGGTTAAGAACAAGGGAGCTTTTTTTTTTCAAAGGGTTAAAAACAAGGCAAAAATCGGAATCTTTCAACTAACTTTGAAAATTGGTCAATTCTATCTCAACTTTCTGAAACAAAACTTAGTTTTGTTTCAGAAAGTTGTCTTCAAAATTATTCTCACCAATGGTCATTGATCCAAGAATCATGTTGATGACATAAGAGTGAGCAAGAGAGTGAAAGATTAGGCTTATGGCGCAAGAGCCAAGTCTAGGTATGCTGCCCCAGATAATGTGTATTTATGATGTTTAGACGTTGGAAAAATAAATTGGTAAAAAGGTAAATTTTGTTTGGGAAAAAAAAGGCTGATAATAGAAAAGAATTACTGTGTATCCCGGGGGTGGTTGGACGGGGCGCATCAGCTGTGTTTACCAAAGAACTAAACTAAATGGGAAAGAAAGGATAACTAGGATACTCGATAATATAATGCCAGTACTTACCTAAAGAACATTAGCTCCTATATAATGGAAATTTTGATAACATAATGCCGATGGAATACTTAAATTTTGAAATCTTATGACGATATTTTTCCTACTTTTAGAAAACAAGAAATTTTATATGCGGTATGTTCTTAAGGAAGTGGGGGAAAAATGTAGAACAAAAAAATGATAATTTTTTTTAATCAGGATTATAAAACCTTTTTTATTCCTCTGTAGTAAAATAAAGAATTTTCTTTTATATTATTATATAAGCAAATAATTTCATAAAGAATGAAAAGCTCTCAAATGTAATTTTCTCAATGGAACATTAAGAAATAATAAAGGGTAAAATTAACAAATCACCGATTAAAAAATATTTCGATACTGACCTCAAAAAAATATCCCAATGATTATAGAATTCGTCGGAAATAAGAAGAAAAATTGAATATTTTAACATGACGTATTTTAATTTTTATTAACGTCACACTAGAAACAACACGAAGGCTATTGGCAACGGACCTCGTAATTTTGAGCCTCTGTCAAGTGACGAGAACGACACCTGAGATGGCACCCGCCTCTCACATCTACCACGCCACTTCATCGGGAAGACTTTGGGCCCTGACAGATTTAACGTGCATCAGCCTTAACATGATGTAAACAGATCTGAGGCAAATCGAAAAAAGCGCAAGACTTCACCTACAGAAATGCAATAAATAAAAATAATGAAAAAATTGTTGGAAAAACTTAAAAATGGAGCATGAGTCATAACTTTTTAAACATGTAGGGTTGTTTAATGCATCCTGTGTGTGAAATATTTAAAAAAAGATTGGCACGTTTGCATCCTTAAGGCAATATCACTCGCAGAACACCGCTTCCATTTCTCCATTCCGTTGTTAAGAGAATGGAGCACCTTGATCTTAACGCAACAGTAATATTTTTTTTTCAAAAAAAAAAATCTCTTTAGTCTCTGGAAGTGCTTAAAGAACCATCGCTCTTCCTCCGACTCCTTATCATCGGGATCGCGACGCTCCATATTCGAGGGGGTCGTTCACAAAGTCCGGCTGGAAAAAAATTCTTAAGAATTTCTGTTTACCTCAGTCACTATTTTATTCATTTATTTGCTTCATTAATCCCATTTAAAATTGATTTTTTTTACTGAATTTGGCGTTCTATTTTCTTCTGTGGTTAAATTTATTTGGAGTTCTATCTTAAAGGAAAATAGTGGCAGGCAATTACAAATTAAGAATTAAAAAATGCTAAAAATAAGAGTAAATAAACAATATCTTTATTTTGTACAAAATATACTTGAATAGATTTATTGAAAAAATGATCCTAATAATATAAAAAAGTTATATGCAAAGTTTTGAAAAGAACAGAATTAGCTATCGAAGGTGCGCTTTTTTTAATATAATAATTATTAAATTATTTAATTAAATATGAGAATTAAAGTAAACTATAAAATATCGAGAAATGGATAATAGTAAACTTTTCCGATATTAAAATTAAAGGAAACGATAAATTATTAAATTGAATATATTTAAGCTAAATGTAATTAAAATTGAAACAAACGATAAGAAATTGAAAAGTGATATGATATGCCAAAGCGCCCTACCTAAAACAACTAATAAAGCAGAATTAAATTTATGGTATGAACAACACAAAACAATAATAATAGTAGCTTCTAGTTAAACAATATTGATGGAGGATGAGAGTTTTAACAGCATTTTATTTCCCGTCTTTTGTTGCAGTATTCGTCAAGCATGTGATCTTAAAGTGTAAGCTTTTGATAGAAAAAAAACTTGAAAATATTTGCTAACATAAAACAAACTTATGCAATTTATTTACAAATAAGAATATATAACCAGAATTTTGTCATCTCTCTCTCCTCTATCAAAATATAACTTAAGCCATAACTAACAATAGGTGATAAGAAACGGTGGCCTTATTTGACAATTGATTGGTTGCTTATTAACGTCACGCATGGAAGCAACACGAAGAATATTGGCAAAGGACCTCGAAACTCTGAGCCTCATTCCAGTGACAAGCTGTCACACACTTAGAAATAACCTAAATATTTGTAACATATTCACTCTGGTATGGGCAATATTAATATTACATTGATTTCCTATACTCTAAATAATCTTTCGTGTGAATGGACCTTGATTCTCTTAACGATTACCAATTTGTTGATGAGGATGATTATACCCAAAGGAAAATTCTATTTTAAAACCAAATATGGATAAGTAAAATTTTACAATAATTTACATTAATATACCACCTAACTTAAAAATAAATTAAATGTTGTCAATAGTGTTTGTCAACTTTAAAACTGTATTAATACATTAATTAAATACGTAAGATCATCGACATTCAAATCTTTCCAAAAATAAAGAATCTCGCTTGTACCCACATTAAGGTGGTAGAATGATTCACTCAAAATTAACTAAAATACGACAAACTCTTTTAAAAAACTATGCAATTATTTTGAAAATAATTATTTTTTAACTGATGAGATTAAGCTCGCTAAGAATAAATGTATTAAATAAAATTTCCTTTATAAAAACTAATTATCCGAACTAAGCAAAATGCCTGTAATATTGTAAGATCAATAATGAAAAATTTAGACTACAATTTAAAATAGCATTAAGCAAAAATATTATCCATAATACAAAATTCTCTTTTCCGGACAACTCTAATACAATATTTAAAGACAGAGTTAATTCAGTACTCTAAACTATATTTCTGCCTGCCATCAACTGTATCTCTTTTATTAACCCAAATCTCTGCGAGGTCTTCAATTTTGTTCAAGTTTCATCTAATTTTCAGGAACCTCAGAGGTGGTGAAGCTCCAGGCTATGACGTCATAGACAATACAATATATAGTGAATGGGTAGTGACAAAGTTGAATAGAACATTAGAACCATGTGATTAAGCTGCGCCAATCAAGGTGTAACTGGGATCTAAATGTTTCAAAAGTGACAAAAAATTGTAAAGTATGAGAAAAGAAGGGTCAAAAATAGAGAAGAATCTCTGTATCTTGTGGTCAGGATTCCGGTACTTACCTGAAGAAGGTAAGTCACTGAGGAGTAGACAGTATGGAAGAGTATCTATTCTAAATATCCGAATTTTCTTTTTAAAATTCTAAGTCATTGTATCAAATTTTCCCACATGTCCATTGGTATAATGCATGTATTTGTTGGGAGTCAGAAACCGGGATTTAAGGTGATGCTTCCAGAAGAACTCTGAGTCTTCATTAATATAATTCTAGCCATCATGCGAATAGAAACAAAACTCATCACCTGAATGTCTAAGAAGCTGCTATCTTCAACGCCCAGGAGAAATGGCGCGGGAAGGCATTATTCGTAATAGCATGACACTGTTTCACGTTTGGGAAATAGGAACAGTAACATCACTGTGATGTTGCCGTCTTTTCTGTAGTCCTCACTTGGGACAGCTGTAAGGTTCCAGACACTGGAAGAAGATATACGGTGCACAGAATAACGGCCTGAATATTTCCATTATATGTGGCAGAAAGATGCTCTCTCTCTCACCCGATAGTCATGTTCTTTAAGCCACAATATTTCTCTCGAAATATTCCAATAACTTAACATGACAGAATGAGAAAAAATCCCGCACATACTTTTCAAAAGTTTAATGGAAACTATTCACACGCAAGGAGGATCTAAATAATGAGCACTGCAATTTAAGAATGTCCCCTTTGCCATAATTTTTTTTCACCTCGATTTATTATCGGATCCCTGGCGTAGAGAAAAGTTTAGAAGGTGCAAATAATTATCTTTTAATGTCAGCTGTAACTGACGCGCACAGATAGATTTCTTACTTTTCTTCCTCTTTTTGAAGCAACAAATTCAGATTATCCCAAAAAGATCTCTGATTTATGAGATGCTCGCATTCTTCTCTCTTTTTCGCTAGCAAAAAAAGACGTGCGAGTGTGATAAGTGGCGTGGTTAAAGAGATGGAAGACAGAGGATTAAATGTTTTTGGCAATGGGTCTGTTTACTTTCGGCTATTAAATACCTAGTATGCCTCACAGTTTTTTTTTTCATAGTTAGTCACCTCTTCTTTTCTAATTTTTTTTAAATAAAAAACATAGATCCAATAAATTTTCTTCCCAACTTGTTAATCTTTTGAATGTATCACCCCAGAGAAAATCTTGGACTTTTTATAGGTCTTGTCCATCTGAAATTCTTAAGTTCTTCAAATTTATCCTTTAGATATTCAAATAACATCTACAATTTTAGAGTAATATATTTATTTTATTACGATATATATAACAGTCTAAGAAGTAGAAACAAGTGTTAGATTTTTAGAATCTTTTTTCCCTTTCTTTTACAGTATATTTTTTTAAATAGGTAAAGCATTATTACGATCATTAGATTATGGTCCTCACAGATGTCTAAATATATTTTAAAATTCATAAGACACACGAAAGGAAAAAAAAATATGAAAAACTTTCACTTTAATTTTTACGGGTGAATTAAAATGTAATCTAATAAAAAAGATTATTTTTAGACTGTAGTATATGAAAAATATACGACATATTTATACATTTGTAATTTTTCTGCAATCAAACAAATACACCACAATATAAAGGTATAAATATGTAATTAAAAATATAAGAGACCTAATAAAGGGATTAAAACTTAAATTGATTTTCTTGTAAAAAAATTAAATATAAGTTATATATTTTAGAAAATACAAAGTTTATTGTAACAGAACTAATTACAATATACTGCATTTAAAAAAAATTAATTTTCTCTATCTCTCTTTCAAAATATATGTCCTCTTTTGCAAACGAAACAATTTTTAAATCCTGTAGCATGATTCGCACTTGGAAAATGAATCAAAATTTAATTTTATCTCATTATGTCTCCACTGGTTTCGGTGATGTGCAAAATTAAATCAAGAGATAACTAAATGCTACTTTAAAATGGAAGGAGACTTTTTAAAGAAAGTATTCCAGTAAGAGTTTCAGAAGAGAGAAAAATCCCATTTCTTAGTTATTTCGAAATTTAATTTCTTTATTGTCGTGATTCATTTCCCTCCGGTGTGTTTGCAATGAATGAATAATTTCGTTTTAAAATAAAAATGATAAATTTTCTACCCTACACTTAAAGAACAAATACTTCGCTTCATTATTTTATTTTCTGCGACATGATAAAACATATTGTCTAGATATAAACTAATGCACTGATTTTCTAGCATTTTACTAAAATTGGTCTATGAAAAGCAATAAGTTACTTGTGAAAATTATTTAAGTATATCTTAAACTGATTTAAAAATAACTCTTTTAAAAATTTAATTGTAATAGTTCTATATTTCTTAAATTATCGTTAATTACAAATCCGTTATAAATTGGGCAAACATTTTTACATAAATACAAATTCACAAGATTAAAATTGGATCAAATTGAATCGGAATTAATGCAAGTATATTCATGATTAAACAAATACACACTCAAAACCTTGTATTGCTTCCATGAGTAGCCAAAACATTAAATTTAGAAAAGGACCAAAATTATAATCATCTTAAAATATATACTTTGAAATTTACAATACCTATATATTAAAATTGGAAAAAAAAGAAAAATAAATAATTTTCCTTTATGTGGAAATAAATCGATTAAATTTCAATCAACACATTTTTAATGAGAAAGTCAATCAATGAAAACTTACGTGCAAGTTATTAATGTCTGCGATAGTTGAGATAAAAGGTAATATTTCAACTATATTTATTTTTTATCTTCGAATGAGTGTAGTTTAACTACAGAAGTAAATTTGAAGAGGATACTAAGGATATAAAAATAATACTTAAAAAGGGAATGAATTAAAACATTCAAACCAACCAATGCCGGAAAAAAATGCTATATATGATCGACTTTTAATAATTATCCAGATATAGAAAAAACTTGACACGTTTTTGAGTAAAAATATTTTGGAAAGAAACACGGCAAAGCAATAAAAATATGAATTCGTTCCAAAATACACAACCTGGAGTTATTTTCGAGACTTAAAATTCGAATTTGTTTCTTCAGGCTGAAACAAATTTTCGTAGGATATTCCCCCGCACTCCTCATGTTCGAAAATGTTATTGGAACGAAGGTGAAGTATGCAAGCAGAATTCTCCAAATGTAAACAGAATACGGCAGATATATACCGCATTTAATGCAATCATGTTTCGTTTATTTAACTCAAGTAATACTTTCAATTGAATAAATTAACTTAATATTTTTCATTATATTGATTGATTGAATAGTTTTATCTACGTCCCATTTAAAAGCAACATGATGCTTATTGGCGATGGACCTCGTTGTTGTGAAAAGCATCATTTCACCCCCCCTCAATGAGGAGCAGCTCGAACTGACGTCAAACGTTGTTTTTATTTTCCCTCTCTTGGATCTTGTAACCGCAACATCGTATCTGTAGTGGGTTGTGTTTTGTGTGCAATAAATTGTTTTGTTACGTATCACATCCTGATTTATTCAATATAGATTTAATTAATCTGTAGACATCTAACATCGGGTAGATGTCAGCCCTACTTTAATATTTTGAGTTGTTCCATTACAGAGCATAATTCTATACTCGTCTCTATGAACTACGGTTAAGTGACTAGGATGACACCTGAGCTGATCCCCTTCCCTCTACACTACACTTCCGCACCGTTCCAACGTGAGGGCTTTGAATCTCAACATATTTAAGAATATAATCCCAGCAGAACGATGAACCTTTAAGTGGTTTCAGGACTGGAGCCTGCGACTTGAAAGAAACAACGTCAGTCATGTGCTCGGGAATATGCCCAATCGACTACTGCAACCTCTCCTCTCCCTATTTGGAAAAAATTATGTATTCTACTTTTATACATAATATATCAATACATAATTTTTTAACCCTAGGTAACTGTGAAATCAGTGTTACTCTGCAGGTAATCATTTGAATCTGACTACAAATAGGAAACAAGAGTATATTTATACATTTCATTTATTTATACTTCAAATGCAGCATGCGTAACACTTTATTTGTACGTTGTATCATACATATACCTTGTTACAATGATGTGAAGCGATGGTGGCTTTTAATCGCGCAAAAGCCTTATATGGCTGTGCTGCGCCAAACACGGTATAACTGAGATCTAGTTATTTGAAAAATGGGGAAAAAATTAAAAACGTGTTGACAAGATAGAGGTTCTCTAAAGAGGTCCCAGGAACACCTTGTTGCAGTAGCTGCATACATACTTTGTCATTCTAAGTACAAACTGTGTCTTTTTTTGCAGCACTTTTAGTCGTGCCTTCTGAGAGATTTTTAAAATTAAAAATTATACAATATTTATTTCAACAGATCGTCGGAGACTTTTGCACGTCATCACTAAACATACGACTGTTGGGTAATGATTACAACAAATCTCGAAAAATAACAAGTGTACAACTGTACTTATCACCACCAGATAACTCATTGTATTAGTTACGGAAGTAATATGAGTGAGGTGATGTTGAATCCTCAAAACTAACAACAGTCAGTAATCAATTAGATTATTGTTTAGTTATTAGGGTTGAATTTAATTTCATTGTATTAACTACAATATATTTTTGAAGCATGATAACACATCGATCAATAACTCCCGAGACTAACCCAGAGATGGCGCTCGTAGTAAACCAGTAACCAGGTCTTTCTAGAGTACTAACCTTTGCTTGAAACGTGCCAAAATTTTAAGTCGATCGGACCAGGAAAAAGGTTTTTTGAAGTGAAGTGAAAAAGGTTTTTTCCAAGTGGGTGCCGCGATTGCTTTCGATGGAACAAAAACAGCAACGAGTCGATGATTCAGAAAGCTGTTTATCGCTATTTACTCGCAACAAAAAAGATTTCTTGCGGAAAAAAAGAAAAAAAAAAAAGATTTGGAAAAGCGTTGGAACGATTGTATCACCCTAAAAGGTGATTAACAAAAGGTGTTATGTTGATGAATAAAAAAAAATTTTGCAAAAAAAATGTTGTTTTCAATGTTAGACTCGGGAGTAATTGATCGATGTGTTAAATGTTAGACATATCTTAGAATTATAATTTAAGTTAACTTCTAGAAATTTAAATTACAAAATGAAAGATGAGGGACAGATAAAATTCATTTTTTGAAAATTATTTCGAAGCAGTAAGATCTTTAATCCAATTTTTAATATGTGTTGTATTATATTTGTACTCTAGATTAAGATATTTGTTTTTAAACTATATAGTTTATTATTACCCTTTAGTATTAAATTTATACAGTGCTTCTCATAAATATATGGATAGTAAATCTCTTTCGGGAATAATCAATGAATTAATGAAAAGTAATCAAAGTAAAAAACCGTGATAAAAATTGATTACAATATTGATACATCAGATAAAATTTCCAATTTCATCTGAGAAATTTAAAAAAATTACACTCTCCCAAAAATATGACAAATAGAATTGTATTCGTTATAATTCAAATTTTGAAACAATTGCTTCAAATTAATGCGAATATCCGATCAGTCATACTTTAAACTAAGGATTTTTTTTTTTAAATCAGGTTTATAGAAAATAAACGCTGGTTTAATTTTTCCTTTAACTCCAACCTTACTGAAAATTGATGTCATTAGCACTAATGCTAATATTGCCCAAAGGGCTAATATCTAGCCAATCCATTATGGCCAGTTGATTGTGTATATGCCACGTTTTAGTTTATGTAAAGATATGGATCGAAGCATTGTCCCTGAGGAATATAAACACCAAGGGCATCCATACTGATTTTTTTTTATCCCTGAACCATTAATCTTTTTCTTTTTTAATTCAAAGTAATTGTGCTTTTCTTTAGTTCTCTAAAGATGGGCTTTGAACATTGGTGTTCGCCGCATCAATAAGCATGAAAAGGTCAGGCTTGTAAACGACGCTAAACTGTAGATCTAAACACTTTGATAGCTAGGATATTGGCTGGAAATTGCTCGCAAAAGCTGTCTAATCTTGTCTTCGAGATGTCTTCTATACTGCAAGTGTATCACGTTGCGACAAGATGTTACGCATATAAGATCTACTGCTTTGCACGTGCTCAAACATTTCTGAAACCTTCGTTCCTTACTATTCTAAAAACTATATATAGGTTTTATCATCTTGTGAGAGCTCATTGTTGTGAGGTGTATCGTAATAAAATTCATATCGAAAATTGAATTCGTCTTTTATATTCTATAGCAGTTATTCGTAATTTTGGGAGAACATACTTTTTATTAGGTCACGTGTGTCCTTTCTAAATAAATGCGGCCGAGCTATTTATAACTTTTATATGTTCACATACTTTGTGTGTGTGTATAAAATATATTAATTTTTGTTCTCTAGCATCTTTAATCCCCCCCCCATTCCTTATGTTTGAGACGCGCTTTACTATAATGCGTTGCAAGTAAATTTATAACGCGTACTGTGTACTATACTTTTTCAATGAATTTGAAGGTATTCTTTGCATGATGAAAAGATATATATGCTTCTGATAAAAGTTTAAAAGTTAACTTTATAGTCTCTTCTCATATTTTATATGATGCGTTCAACATTAAAGAATGTGTGTTCCTAAAAAAAAAGATGATAATAAAATAGCCATGTTTCTCAGAACATGGTAGAGTAATTTGTGAAATATAAATAAATTTAATTTATAATATATTTTGTTTTTAAAGTAATTCTTTGACAGAAAATGATTATAAAAATTTCCACGTTTATAGATAACTTAATCTTACACGATTAGTTTAAAATTACATTTAAAGCAAATAAACATCACTATTCGAGTAATTAGCAAATTCTCAATGTTCATTATGGAACCTTTCAAATATAAAGAATACATTGACAAAAAATTATCTCTTTAAAACTACTTAAGTGCAAAGCATTTATATTCTGATATCTTATAGGGGGAAAATTAAAAAAAACTAGGCGACTAATTAATTAAAGAACGATTTCAGTAATCAAAAATACTTAAAAACAGGGTAAAAATAGAAAATGTTTCTCACATAATTCTTATTCTTATAAAACCTTTTCAAGAACTAAACACCAGCGAAAGTACTCAAAGATCCTTCTTCGAAATAAGCACTCCAAAGTTTAAATGCCGGTGATAAAATTATAAAGCGAAACAATTTTTAAATAAAGATCGAAAGCAACAATCTCCGTCGACTTTTCAGCGATTTTTTCTCACCGCAACCGACAGAAACAATGCCACAAATAACGTTCAAATCAAAGCGAGAGAGAAAAAAAAAACCGCGAAAGAGTCTTTCCTAATTTCACTCGTAATTTAAAACTCAAAAGATCACGGAAACAACCAAAAGTTAAAAATACAAAGGTCTTTTTTAAAAGAAAAAAAATAAAGAGCTCCTAGTAACTCCTACAAGTAAGTCAGAGGAATAAAAAGATAAGTCTCTCTTTAAACTTATTCGGAAAACCATTCTCTTTGAAATAGAAGTCGGATATATATTTTTTTTGTTTCCATCATTGCATCTTCTTTTCAATTTTGGAAGCGAGTAATACGAAATGCAAGTATTTCCACTGTATTGCGAAAACTCGAGCTTTTGTTCTTCCGTTACCCCTGGTGACGTTATCACACCCTCCAGCAGAACCTATAGTAGAGCCTTAATAACGCCCTGCCAGACGAAAGGTAAGATTTAAAAAAAAAAAAAGTTGAGACTTCCTTCAATATTGAGGTATGGGATCAAAAAGTTTAGAAGTAGCTGGTTGAATTGTTTCTTTTTGATTCGCAAGTGTGGGAAAGCTTTTAACGGAGTTGAATAAACTCAATGTGTTGAAAATTTTAATCGCAAAGCATTGAATGAGAAACGGAAAAAAAATTTAAACAAAATACGTAAGTTAACAATTTCGAAAAAAAAAAAAAAAAAAACCAAGTAGTTCAATTTTAAAGTTACTTCTGAAGCATGGTAAACTTGAACAACATTCAGTGCTATGAATAAATTTTAAAAGACACTTGAGCAAGCGTTGCGTCGAAATAAAAAGTCGAGCTTTTACGGAAAGGCCTAACTTGTTACTCGATGAATAATTGTTTCAGTTCATTGTTATACAAATATTTTGTGATGGTTTGGTCCAGTTAAAATTAAAGTCATATTAGAAGCTGTATGAAACTGTTGGCAACGGTCCTTGTAACCTTGAGTTACAGCTAAGAGTCGAGAATGAGAAAGACATCACCGCTAGTGCCTCAATTCTCCTATTTTCTAAACCTATCTGCATGATGGCTTTGATAATCAGTTTTCCATTTTATGAACAGAGAAGTCAATTATCCTCGAACAAATGGTACTCGGACCTGTGATTCTACTGGAACATGAATGGTCTCAAAATTTCTGATTTTCATTCATTGTGTATTAACGTTGCACTTTGAAACAACACGAGGGCTATTAATTAATGCACGAGAAGACGGACAGATTATTTAATGCATGATAATTCCTAACCTCAGTTAAGTGACGAGGACGACACTCGAGCTGGCATATCGCTTTCATCCCGTACCACGTCATCATGAGTACTCGGAGTATTAACAGATTTAACTTCCATTAGCTACAGAGGCCTTCCCGAAGTTCGAGATCATGTCAACTTACTTGGCTACCACCATATCTATTTTGCAACATTATGGAAAGATATTTAAATAGAAGAAATACCATAAGTTATAAGCTATGCGAAGATTTCCATGTTAAAATAAAGGAATTTAAAGAACTCAAAGTGGCAGACTGATAATTGGGTCATAAATGTTGTTTCACATCCGGTTTTTCTAAAATTCTTCAATTAAATTACATATTATAATTCGAAAGTTAGAATATTTTCATTTAATGTAAATTTTACTTTAATGCATAAGAAACTTGGAAAAAGTATATTAAAATGAAATGTTTAAAATTTCGCTGAACGAATCATTACGTATTTCGTAAAGGATTGACTTAACAACAATGTGTTTTACTTTTATTATATCGTATTTCATTATATCACGCAATATGGAAGATGTTTACAAAACAATATTACAGCTTTAAAAAGCTTTAGTTACAAAACTAAAGAAGTTACAACCTATTTGAATAAACTAAATTATAAATAACGCTTTTATCATCACGAATTGGTTTCACACAGTTTTCAGCACTTTCAGTGATACAATTTGAATGGTTGTTGCAATTCTCGCTTTCAGTTTGTAAATATTCGTCGGTAGTAAAGAGAAATGTACAATAAATTTAACTAGCCCTAAAGAAAAAAAACGACCGGATATTAGATCAGGTTTTCTTTGGGGTACTCGTTACGAGCAAAGTCGTCATCTGCAGTGCGACCAATCCACCGTAGAAACCATTTGTCAACCAAGTATCCCAGAACATCTGTTCAAGTTCCAGCGGTGCTAATGGTATTGTGCTCCGATATACTGGAAAATAAAGACTTCGGCTTCTTCTTCTAATGTAGGAAACAGCCAAAGATCTGTTTCATATCCAATTAATTGATGCCAGTAGTAACTAATTCGTAAAGAAAGAATAGGTCAAAAGATGACATTAACCTTCGATGAATCGCATTCTACTTCATCTTTTACCATACCCCATTTGGAAATATTATGTGTCTATTATCTTTTCATTCAATATGAGACGTCGATTCAACGTTAAAGATAAATTTAGATACAAAAGAATAGTTTTCTTGAACTAATTAACAACAATTTGAAGAAAAAAATCAATTCCTTACCCTTTATTCATGTGCAACGTGTAAGGTTTGGAAATCAATCCTACGTTTTATCAACACTTTCTATTCCATCATATAAGTTAATGTATATTTAAATGACATATTGCTTCTATGGAAGAATGGTCCCCGAGTAGATAACGACATTGTTCTTAATAAGTATCCCTCAAGAACACAGAAGTTCTTTTCGTTGAAATTATTTAAAAGAAGAAAAAAAATTCTGCCATTTTATTAGCAAACACTTATGAACTGAAAACGCGAATAACTGAAGCTATTCAACTGTAACACTGAATATGCTGAAAAAAATGTGGGATTAGTTTTATTATCTATTGGATATTATTTGAGTTTGTGGTGGTCACATTGTGTGTGTTGTTTACGAATCTCTATAATTTTATAAACTTTAAAATATTAATTTTGATTTAATTTGTCCAAAACTGTTGTAACTTCTTTGGTTTAACAATAGTACTCGTAGCTCCTCTAAGATGATATTATTTTCAAACACCTTGTAATATAAATATTCAATCATAGGAAAACTGCATGTCCCATTTTCTTATAGGAGGTCAAATTAATTAGTTTCTTTGTGTATATTCCATTCACCATAGAAGTCAATCAAGTTAAATCCATATAATTTCCAAAGTAGGTCTTATGCAGAGATACATGAAATCAAAAATTAATCATCTTATTTAAGCCCCGTTTGTTTCCTTAAATGTTCAATAAAGTTTTTCTTTATATTTTATCAATTATGTATAAACTGTAGTGGAACCAATTAATAATAGTGCTAACAATGGGAAAATGAAAGTTTATTTCATTTGAGGAATCATCATTTTCTAATTAGTGCATTAGTAACGAGTTTTGAAATAATGAAACATGTTTAAGAATATTTTCTTTAATTCGAGGTAAAAATGTTACGTTATCTTTTTGTTTAATAGCTTGCATATCATGCAATGCTTAAGATGTTCACCATTCTTTTATTAAGCTTAAATAAATAAAGGCATCTACATTTGGGAAATGTAAATTAAGATCCCTATATTAAGCATTTTATACATCCTAGATAAAATATTGAATATATTTTCTTTCAAACTCATACGACTACTGATGAAGTTTATTTTAATTGCTAATTTTAAAGGATATACACCTGTCCCTCGATTTACACGGTTAATTGGTTCCTGAGAAAATCGTGTAAAGCGAAAATTAAAATTTTTGTATGAAAAACCGTGTAAATCGAAAACAGCTATAACCATGCGTTTTAAACCATTTATTCAATATATATTATAAATTCAAAGTGTTTTCAATCATTTATTCAATATAAAATAAAATAAAAAACAAAATTCAAACAAAATTGAGATAGTTATTATAAATTCAAAGTGTTTTCATCTACACTGCTATCACTATCACTTTCAACGACAGGTCTTCTTCTTTTACGGGTTTGTATAATTTCACTTTCATCGCTCGATAACATTATTTCATTAGACGCTGTTTCGGTAGTTGATCTATTAGGATTGATTTCATTTCGGCGAGACATAGAAATAAAATTTGTAATTAGTGACTGTGATTTGTTAAGAAATAACTTTTCTCTTTATCTCCCTTTTATTAATTTTTGTGGTTGCCATGGCAATCCTGAAAATTTTAATTAAATATGAGAATGGTACAAAACATAATTTTAATTTACATACTTACAATTTATACTACTAATTAACAATGAAGTAATTACGCAATTATCACAAATAAATAATACGGTTACAAATACAACAATGATAGATAAAAATATAACAAAATAGATAAAAAAATATAACAAAATA
>BMAW01044884.1:1334478-1464350 GCA_019974015.1 Nephila pilipes
AAAAAATATAACAAAATAGATAAAAAATATAACAAAATAGATAAAAATATAACAAAACAAAATAGATAAAAATATATGTACTATTGTGAATTACGACGCACTGAAAGGTAATCTTGACGCATATACATGCACATGTGGTGTTACCAAATCAATGAATTAAAATTATGCGGAATTTGACAGTTTGACAATTTTTTTTTATTTGAATTTAAAAAACCGTGTAAATCGAAAACGTGTATATCGAGCACCGTGTAAATCGAGGGACGGGTGTATATATATATATATATATACTGCTTCGAAACAAATTCCTTTTATTTATACTTCACTGTTTTTTTGTTTTTTTTTTCAATTTTTAATGGCAGAATTGGAACAAAAAACAAAAACCACTGTATTCCTTTTCCACATAACCCATGAAAGAATTTCTATTCTTAAGTCCCCAATACACACACTAAAGGAAACCCAAAATGTGCAGCAACTGTATCTTTACCATCAGTTCTCAGTTCTTTCTTCGGAAGCTTTTCGCCATTTTATCTTTCTCCCTTTCAAAAACGCTTTCAGTGGCCAAGAAGCCTAAGGGTCTTAGAGCATCGACTTAGGAAAAAAAAGAGAAAAAAAAAATTAAAAGGAAACTGCTCGAGAAATGCTAAAAAATGCAGGGTTATTACCCTACCTTAGACGCTGTTGGAGCACGAGAAGTAAAAGTTTTCGGAATTACGCGCCGGTATTCGGCAACTATCAGAGCGATTTCGAATATTTTGTTCTGATATGCACTTTCAAGCCGAATTAAATGCTAGAAAAAGACGATCTTACATTCCATTAGGCTTCTTTTAGACGAGGAGAGCCCAGAGAGTTTATTTGAAAAATAAGTTTACACGAGTGTCACTAAGATATATAGTGTAGAGAGCTAAAGATAATAAATATTTCTTCAATGCGATTTATTTATACCAGAGTTTTCGAGTATTCAACTTGAAAAGCTCAAAGAAAGCTTCAAAATTAGTGAGAAATTTATTTGTTTAATGTTCTTTTTCCAGTAATATTATCGGCGATTGTGATTATTTACAACCGTCACACTGACAAGAGAAGGGAGGACTATTAGCGACGGACCTCATCTTTTTGAACCTCATTTAAGTGATAAGGATGACTCCCGAGCTAACACCTCCCTCGTCAAACGTATACACCACGTCAAGGGGGGATGGACTTGGAACCTCGATACATTTAACGTGCATCATTCCCGCTACAAGGCAGTGGTCTTCATTGACATCAGGGTTCGAACTCACGACTCGACATCCATTTATACCGAAAATGTCTTTAGCAAGTTTTACTGTTTTGGTTTCGGGACACTATTTAACATTAAAAGAAAGATAATCGGATACCAAAATTTGAGCTCCACAATTTGAACGCTTCATATCTAGTAATGACACCTTATACAATCGATGAGAAGTTTTACAAATCCTCCTATTCCATTTAGAGATATTCTTTCGTCTCTTGTTTGTGCAACGGACTGACATAAAGATGAACTAGTTTTTCTACGATTAGTTTCTATAACTATTTATTAAAAACGAAATTAACGTTATTAAATTTCATTTCAGATATCTATCAAAAGACTAACTTCAATAAGTGTTCTGAATGCATTTTCTTAATGAAATCACCAAGTGTTTGCCTAGCGTGCAATTGCCTTTGACTCATAGGTTTTAATCGTTCGTCGAAAAATATGTTATCAACATTTTTCCGTAAGCCAACTTTCGGTTTTTCTTTGATTGTTTTTTCGATATAGCTGATCGATATACCTATTCAATATTTAAAAAAATTGCATTTGTCATTTATTGTACTATTCTATAGATGTTTTAATATATAAATAATGAATGTACGATCGCTTTTGACACTGATTATATATATTTATTTTCCCTTAAATATTTAGACAAAAAAAAAAAAAGAGAAAGAAACAACAAGGGAATTTTTCCTGTAGGATTTTAATTTTTTTGTACATATATAACATAATTTTCATCAATAATGCAAGTGTGTATTGAGAATTTCTTTTCAATTTTAGGGTCATCACTGCTATAAATATCAAATATTTGAAATAAATCTGCGTAAATGAAAAAGTGCAAATGAAGTAAGATCCCAAGGGACATGATGGCGGAAACCTCAAATTCTGGCCTTATTAGAGGAAGCTATTTACGGCGTGTTATGAAAATTATGTTAGAACGGGCAGTAAAAAAAGCGATCAAAACTCTCATAGTGCAAAGTTAAGAAAGAAATTAAGGTGCAAATAAATTAATGTATATTAAAATTAGCAAGAAATTTTTTGGTGTCTTGTAGTCTACTCTCATACTGCTTCAACAATATTTTTTGGAATTCAAATGCGTTTATTGTACTCAATGTTACATGTCGCTTACTATACATATCATAACTTTTTCAAATTCTATAATTAAATTTTTAGTGCTTATGAAGTTTTATTTTATTGCAATATTTATTTTCTTCGTGAAATGTACTTTGATAAAACATTCTACATAACTACATTCCTTCTTTTACGTCTCTATACATGAGGGTTTTTTTTTCTCGATTATACTTTTAAATTTCAAAATCGAATATTTATACAATTTGGAATTTGAAAATTAATTCTTTAAATTAAATAAATAAGAATTTACATCAAATAGACAAAGTATTCATTTATTTGAGTCACAGGAATAGAGGGACGCATTCAAGATTAGCTTTTAGAATAGGTTCAAAGCTTCAAAGTGCAAATCCATTTGTTTTATTATTTTAAAATAAACACTATTTTTGTAAACAAGAAAAATTCAATTATACGAAATAATATGATTGTTTGTCGTGATCCATTATGCGTACATTTTAAATACCTCTTCTTTAAAAGTGAATTTCAACTGCATTTTAATTTTCATTCAATAGAATCCCAAAATGGATTCAGACGACAAAATGATGTCTGTTTTAACTTTTATAGCCAACATTTAAATCGATGTAAGAAATGTCTCTCCAAAAGCACGTATTTAATTCACAGAACGGACTTAAAATGTATCGCAATTTCAAAGGCGGTTTTTTAACCGAAAATAGTAGATGTCATGATAAGATTAATCACCATAAACAATTAATAAAACATAAAGGAATTAAAGTGAAACTTAGATTCTTGAAAAAAAAATGTATTAAGTCATTCATCCAAAGTTTGTTATGCGCTCGTCGTGGTTACTCGACAGAGGAGCATGTCCCAAGCGATCCCGTGGAAACAGGTTAAAAGAGGACGCCCTTGCGAAGTCGGTGTGAAATCTTGTAAGATCGGAACTAACATTGACCTAACTTTCTATGGAATACCTGAACCCTCTCGAAACCCAATAACTGCAATACAAAAATACCCGATTATTAGTAAACACACATAGAAGTTTAATTTAGTTTTAGTTTTTAATTAACGTCGCACTAGAAGCAACACGAGGGCTATTGACGACGGACCTCGTAATTTTGAACCACGGTGAAGTGACGAAGAAAACACACATAGAAACATTTTGGCATTCAAAACACATAAAAATTGATGGAAAAAGAAAATTATGTAATTCCCCTTTATTGTACTCATCATCTTGGAAAAAAAGTGTGCTTCAGCATCTAAAGCAACGAGAGCGTGATTATACACATATTTTACTTAAATAGCAATTTACATGTAGCTGAAAAGAATTTTTAATTAATGATATTTTTTTATCCCGATTGCTGGCAGGGTTAAAGAGAAACCTCAGACCCTATTATTCAATGGGACACGTCATGTTACAGAAAGATCCCTAGCAAGAAATGAGAAGAATGTTCGTTTCGAGAATAAAAACTTTCACTCACATATATGAGCAGGCACTTATTTGTGAGGATCTAGAGGGTTTACTTTCTATCTAACTATGTGCCTGGACTGGCTTCGCTACTTTCTTTCTTTCTTTTTTATTTTTGCATTCATTACGACGAGAAGCGATGTTGATATTACGTGTGTTGATCAAGACGTCCAGATTGCTTTCTCATTTACATTTCATCACCTGTAATACCTGGCATTGTGGAGGAGCTCAACATTTTTTGTTAAAATTTTAATCCTCAATAATAATATACATCACAAATATTAATGTACTCTTTTATAAAATTACTATTCATTATTCTTTATCGATTAATTACTAAAGAAGCTATACTTCTGTCAGAAAATTTTGTTTATAATTTTGGTGCGAGCCTTAAAAATCATATAAAGATTAAATTTGATATAAGAAAATTTCAAATAAATACTGATGTATAATAATAGCGTGATAAAAACTTTAATAATCATTAGAAATATAAAAATTCTCAAATTAATATAAAAACAAACGATTCCATTTTTGACACTGATTAACAGAAACTAACGATTTTGGATCAACAAAAAATCCAGAAAAACGGATATTAAAATTAAAACAGAGGATTAATTATCTAGTGAACGATAAATTATAGAAGTAAACGGTAATAATATGCAAAATACTTAAACTAAAGATATTGATACATTATTAAATGATGCATTTCAATACGTCGTAATACTAAAAATTGTAGAATAAATTAGAAGAGTTTCATACTTCTAATATGTAAATACATTAAAACACTTGACTTAATTCGACAAGTATGGACGAAATGCTATGCTGAGTTCAAACGGCGTGGTGTATGCTCAGTTTTTCCGACCTTTTGACCGCGTCAGCCGATTGATCATTGTCATGAACTCATGGCCGGTATTGTTTCAGTAGAGTTCTGAAGCCTCTGAACACTTGTTGTGTAGCGAGTAGTGCTGATGAATATTAAATTCGTCACTGTCCCAAATCTTCCCTAGACGTGGTGTGGAGAGGGGTACTAACTCAAGTGTCATCCTCCTTACATGGCCGAAGTTCTAAATGACAAGGTTCGCCACTAATTGCCCTCTTGTAGTTTGTGAGTGCGAGTTTTATATAACATCCAATCAATCCTAAAAACTTAATGTCAACGAAAGATACTAATATTGTATGAAATGGGATAAGAAGTTCAAGAAATGCAATGCAATGATAACTGGCTGCAATATCAAAACCCTCTAGCAAGCAAGGAAGAAAGCTAAAAGGGGGGGAAATCATTTGAAATTCTGGAGATAAACTTGGAACCTGCAGAATTGTCTTTAACTGCTGGATACTTAACCTTATAGTCAATCACTTCTTAGATTCTTGATTAAATTAAGATACAGCACCCTTCGATTTGTTAAAAATTACTTGCAGAAGGGGGGGGGAGAGTTCTTGTTTAATTCTCAAAACTTCCCTCACATAAAGTAATCTTTTCTTTGTTTTGATATTTTTTTTTGAAAGTTTTTATTCCTTACTGGTGAAATTAGTATTAAAATGTCATATACACTAACATAAACATTTGAATTTTAAATATTTAATTAAGTCACAAAATACAAAAAAAAATAGCTTGTTATTGTAATTTTTGAAACCAATACTTTTTTGTGGAAATTTGCCTTGAAAATTAGAGATTTGCTATAAAATGTGCTAATATATTTAGAAAGTTTCACTGTTAAAAATTTTCTCGAAGCTTATATAACAGAGAAATCTTAAGTTATTTTGAAAACATCGAGTTACTCAAGTATTACTTCAATTCATATGTAGACAAGAACCTGAAAAAGATCGAAAACATATTCAACTGCGAATTATTTTCATAAAAATAATTATAAATTCGTCTCTAATCTTTTTAACATGTCTCGGAATTTTTCGAGAAGAAAATGTAACAAGCAATTATTTTAATATTCCCATTCCATGTCCGGAATGTCTTTCCAACCCCCAAGTGTTTTCGGTAACATGATGTATTGTCAGTGACACGTCTTGTTATAATCAGTAACACTTACTGTTTCGCTTATCAAAAAAGGACTTTTCAAAGTTTTACGGAATAATATTTATTAATTATAATATTCTATATCAATAAAAGTTTTCATCTGAATTCGATATTTATATTTTTCATAAGTTTTATTATGGCAATTAAAATTCAATTTTTTTCCTTCTCCATTCTCTGGATATTGTACATTCAAATTATTTCCTATTCAAAATAAAGTTGTATGTTGAACTGAGAAAAGAAAAAAAGAAAAAAAAATTAAATAAACATGCTTTAATTAATAGATTTAATTTCTTTTGCATTTGTATAATTATGTTTTACGATGTAATTTTTTAAACTTTCCTCGTGAATTCGCGATGAAAATATAGAGGCATTTTTTCCGTAAGCTAAGATTAAGTTTTTTTAAAAATATGTATATTTTCCTTTGAGTTAATTAAATGCAATTAAATTTAAATAAGTTGATAAAAGTTAATTAAAGACATTTTCTCTAAAAGTTATTTAAATAAATTTATTAGGATAAATATTTCGCGTTACTATTATGTGAGGGAAATATCCAAGTTCCATTTATCGTATGAGTCACTAAAATTAATTACACATCTTGATATTTGAGTAAAAAGGACTAGCAAATAAAGAAAATTAAAATTCATGGCCAGTAACGAGGATCCCTGTTTACTACTGTCGTCATTGCCGTTTAATGTGGATACAGACAACTTGAAACAGAAATTCTGATCATGACTCTTAGGGAAAATGTTTTTAATAGCTTTCCCTCGCCCCATTCTGAAGCATTTTTCGAGTTTTTCATAGCCAATTTTGGACTGTTAAAATATATTTCTATAATCACCAGAACAAGAATCAAAATATCTATTACTAATTTGGTAATCCTCCATATCGAGAATTCAGTTTTAATGGAGAATTTGTTATTTGATTATTTTAAACAAGAATTTATAATATATTATAAATAAGAGTTCAATTTAATTCTTTAACTTTTTTTACGTTTAATGTTACTGGATAACCATATAAATAAACTTTGATTTAATTTTATTTGTATTTTAAGACATTTTATTAATAATATTTAACAATTTTAGGTATTTACAATGAGTTCCTCATTTAATGTTTTGGCATTTAAAATAGTAAAAGTAAAATACGAAACGCTTATAACATAATTAAATGAAATCCCTCTCAAGGATGTTGGTTTATAAAAGAAACAATTTTAGGGATTAGGTTTCAGAGAAATAGTAGCTTCCCAAAGAATTCATATGCTTTTAAATTTCAGTAAAATATTGCCTATATCCTTCAGCATCAATAAGAGCTTTAAAAGTCCCGGAATTAATTTGACGTTTTTTTTTGTTGTAATTTCTGCATCGATGCTCCTTCATTCTTCGGAGACAACTGTTTTTTTCTTAATTCGCTTGTAATTTGAATGGCATATATTTTTATTCTGATCCTCAATTATCTTCAGATATTCTTTATTGATTTGAATCGAGAGACTGAGGTGGTGTTTTCGGAACTTGTGGACAACCAGAGAGAGAGAGAGAAGCACCAGAGACGAACGTTGAGAGCCGAGT
This sequence comes from Nephila pilipes, assembly GCA_019974015.1. Classification (NCBI taxonomy): domain Eukaryota; kingdom Metazoa; phylum Arthropoda; class Arachnida; order Araneae; family Nephilidae; genus Nephila; species Nephila pilipes. The sequence goes on from BMAW01044884.1 coordinate 1,341,882, forward strand.
CATTGTCACGATAAATAACAAAGTTGTTTCCAATACCCAAATATTAGGCTGATAACTTTGAATTTTACTGTAAAATATTTTAATAAAGAACACTCACACATGATCCCTTGTACCATCAGTAAACACAAAAATACGTAATCCCGATGCTGACATGTAACACTACACAAGGCCACCTCCACCACCACTCTTTACCATTCCAACTAAGTTCTTGGGTGATAATTAAGTTCCTCGCTTTCCTTTCTTTTTCTTCTAATTATATTCCCGTCATAATCATGTAACACCCGACCGACCCGAGCGTTCTCTTGTGCCATCACTAAATTCAAATATTAAATACTACGACACAAATAATTACAGAACCACCAAAACAACTTTCACAATTTATTAGTATATATTTACTATGACACCAATAAATACGCTCTCCAGGTTAAGCTTTCTAATATCTTAGTTTAACCCACCAATAATAATCTAACAGACTCTTACCAATAATCTTTCATCGACTGCAACTCAGATTCTGGAACAACTGCTGAAAACACTAGACCGAATCTTTCTCGAGTAATCTTTACTCGAATCTTCAATACTAGTCTTTAATTCCTCCTTTCTCTTATATAGCACTTAGGCTTCACCTCATCTCACTACAATGCCTCTCTGATCCTCCTTCAGATACTTTACTCCTTCCGACGGAGTTTATATAATTCTTAATTCGACCGCTTCACTTCATTCCTAACTGCTTTACATACTAACATTATGCATCACGTTTCATTTTTGGTTGAGCAAAGGTTGTTTAATGAAAGCAATCAATCTCAATTGAAAGTCCCCAAGGTTAGTGAAGAGAAACCGCGAATAGCCCAATGTCACAACCAGAAATATTAAACTTCTTTTGATCTGCTGATAAGACATTATTTCAATACGTTTCGGACTTATTTAGCATTGCTATCGTGAAGGAAATTCTAAGATTTCCTTAGAATAATATAACATGGCGAATAGAAGTGTCCTTGTGTGGAGCTGCAGGTCAGCATCAGGATTAACTATTCTGAATCGTGTTCTTCATTTAAATATTTTTAAAGTACCATTCAAATTTTCAGCCGAAAATTGGGTGTTGGATACAATTGTGTTTTTTTTATCGGGACAACAACCCAAAGCACTCAGCTCTCAATATTCGTCTTTATAGATGTACACAAGTTCTGTAAACGTCACCTTAGAAGCCAAATCTAAGCCGAATAGAGCATATTTGGAGATAACTGAAGGTTAAAATAAATTGTCATGTCATTCAAAAATCACAAGCTAACTAAAAACAGTTATTACGAAGAATTAAAGAACATCTATGCAGGGAAGCTTAAAAGTTGTTGTGGATGGTAAAGGATATCCTAATAAGTACTAAATTCTGGAACCATTACAATACTTACTAATATATACGTAGTACATACAGTGTACAAAGATTTTTTGAGGAATTATTATGATTGTTGATTTTTCAAAATGGAAATCATGCTATGTTTGAAAAATTATACGTATATATAGTGTTGTTAAGAGCAAGTTATAGATATTTTAAAAAACAACATTCTGAAATATTATTTTTTATTAGTATATAGAGCAGTCTTTTATCGAAATTTGTAAACGTTCATTTCTTTTTATTTTTTAACCTTCTAGTTAAGAGAAGTTCTGAATTAATTTTTTTTCATACTATAATAAAATCTTTACATAATTAATTAAAAGTTATCACTCATTGTTTTTTTTAATAATGCCAAAAACTAAATGAAAGCATGTTGCAAGAGGAAGCTAAACTAGTGTTAAGATGGGTTTCCGGTTCTAAACCCGTCTTTACACTAATTTTTTGAAAGTCTTTTAAAATTGGGATAGCAATTATATATAGATATATAATTTATGTGTGTTCCACTTTTAAAAGACTTTCAAACATAAGATATGTAAAATTTCCAAGAGCTGTGAAGTAATTGCTGTATTTGGTAAGAAATGTGACTTTTTCTCACGTATTTAAAACTGTTTGTGATGAATATAACATAGTAATTCTCTCTATAAATTCAGCTATTACTGCTAAAAATAACCAACAATCTGGTTCTGATGTTCTGTCATTTGATATCAGCATGCTAGTGGTACAAGCCTTTATGATTTTTGGTAGATGAAATATTTACATGATTGCAAATGTTTATTTAATAACTAGCAGAACTTTCAAAATATACGAAACGAAGTTGAGCATGATTACTTCAATGGCAAGACAAAGGTAATTGACTAATACTAAAATAAGATAAAGATTAAGGCAGCAAAGAATATTGAATTACTCATATGATTACATTATTCGATGATACACAGCTTACTAGAAGGCATCACAAGTTGTCATTGCCAGTATTATGGATATCTTATTTGCACGAAAACTTTATGGCTCAAATTGAAAACTAAATATGGAATCTAATATTTAATCTAACTTCAAAGTCTCTCTGTCCCTCTCGCACTGCAGAGTGAAACATTTTGAGAAATTTAAACTTAACACACACACACTTTTTTTTTTATCATTCATTAATATATAACAAGGATTACTTTAAATTGATGTCTTAACATTATATGTATTTAAAAGTTTCCTTTATTTTTGTAAAAAATACAGTATACTATTTGTATTACATATTTGTTTCGTACATACGTATATTATTTGTAATTCGTATGTTTAGCTGAGTGACAAATGAGACATCTCTAAAATTCAAAATTTCTTTAATATTTGAATGAATATATGTTTTTGGAGAATGTTCAATATTATATGAACATTAACTTCAATATTAAAATTTTGTCATCTTAATCTTAAGAATTTATTTTTAAAAAATTATTTTAATATTGAAAATGCATAAGTTATAACATTGATGATCGCAAATTTACCGCAGTTATTCCTGTTGTAAATGTCATACACTTATTTGATGGTTATGCAATTATTTCCCATGTATTTCCATATTTCCACAAGGATACATAATAAATATAGCACTAATAAAATGCGTAAATTTTATGCCTGTAAATACCGTAAAATTATATTTTTCAACGAACAAAATCTTTACATTAGTTTTCTTACCAACTATCAATTTAGTTGATTAACCTATTTAGAAGCGTTAGGGATCTTTTTAATGAGACATGAAATAGATTTTTTTGATATATTCTAAATAAAATGATCAATAAAACTGTGCTTGGATTTAGGTATAAGTTTGGTAATTACTTTTTAAAAATCAGTAATTCGAAATTCGTAAATTTTCAATGATTTTACATGGAAATCTTAAAAAGCTATTTATAGAAACTGAAGTATTCACACATAAAAAATCAATGCACACTTTTGCGTTCAAATGATAGTGTTGGGAAAATGTGGTGAGAAAATTTTAATGAATTTGAAATAATCTTAAAATACTTGAAAATATATAAAAAAATTAATTCGCATTTTTAAAAAACTACAATCAATTTCAAATTTTTAAACACATATATTTTAAGTCAAAGGACACGTAATGCAATAAAATTTTACTTATGGTGTTAAAAATCATGATAGATGTTTTGAAAGAAATTTAATCATTTTTTTTCAAACGGAAATTTTATTGCCAAAAAAAATAAACCATGTAATCTTGAATTATAACATCATGCACTATTTTTTGACATATTCGCAATTGACATAGAAACATTTGTCGAAGCTTTCAAGCAGTTTGAATAAACTACTCTGGTAAGACTTGACGCCTTGTGATGCAAGGAATTGTCGCACAGCCTGCTCCACCTCAGCATTGTTTTTAATAGGCCTAATCTTGATCAATACGTATTGTAGGCGCCTCGCCTGACACCCTTGTACGCCTATCCATTAACTCTATCAATGTTGTTTTCATTCGTGAAGATGGAGGGATGCGCACTATGACCTTCATCCTCCCCTTTCAACCTTCCTTCACTAAACATGTTATACTTGTGTCCAACCATTTGACGAGACAGGATCTGCTCACCATACACTTTCTGTAGGCGTTCATGGAAGACGGACATACTTGTCGCCCGTGTCCATTCATACCGGATAACAGTACACACTTCCATTGCGGACAACGTTATCAGTACATGTCTGTCTGCCATCATGATTTGTACTCGATTGCCAAAGGCATGCTAGTCTGCTTCTACTCTCTTTTCATCGTCGCTCTGGCATGCGTCATACCTTTTCACCCGACGCAATTCTGTTGTTCAACAGAAACAAGTGTGGGTTCTTGTGGTGATTTTTGTTTTACCTGGTGTACCAACTGCTCCTTCAAAAAACTGCGAAACTTACTTTCGAAACATCCCGTGTGTGTGTGTGTGTGTGTGTGTGTGTGTGTGCAGCCTCCTCACAACACGTCTTTAACAGAATAGGGAATCCATCCATTGGTTCGAATGAAGCATCACTGGTCAGTCTGATTGATCATTTATATATGAAATAAATTTAAATAAAAAAAAAGAAATAAACCATTAAGGATACCAGATGGACCTTTCCATTTTGAATCACGATGAAGGGACGAGGATGACACTACCTTTACCTTTCTGAGCTTTCATAACATCTGAATTTAAGGAAACTCAGCTTTCTCAATGAAAGTGACAATAAAAGCTCTTGTTGACTGGCAAAGGTTTATGATTGAGCTTCAACAAAGTGTATCGGCCACACAACACGGCTGATCTTTAAATGGGACTAGGATTCGAACTTACGACTCGACTGAACTATCTCCGCCTATGAGCTGGCGACCACAAACTCTTGGCTATCGTGGTTGTGCATCATTGGTAAAACAAACTGATAGAGTTTCGTTCGAAGAATTTGCAGGGTTTGATTGATTGATTAGTTTTATTAACGTCACACTACATTAGTTTGGTTTTATTTACGTCGCACTAAAAGCAACACAAGGACTATTGTCGATGGACCTCGTATTTTGAACCTCAGTCAAGTGACAAGGACGACACTTAAGCTGATATCTCCCTCTCCTAACTTCCACACCACGTTAGCAGGAGAACTTGGGAATGCGGCTAGATTTAATGTGTATCAGCCCCAACTACACGGCAGGTCTTTTGTGGCATCAAGGCTCGAATCCACGACTTGACAAAAACCGCCGGCCGAGAGTCCGCGACGATGACCACTAAGTTACCGCAAGAGAGATTTGAAAGAAATATATTCCTTCTTAAATGAACTTGGTTCAAAATTACTCGCTTAAGAAGTTTATTTTAGAAATACATTTCGAAATGCATTTCTAACCTTTACATCGATTTTTTTTTCATTTCATCAATTCTTTCGTAGAAGACAACACTTTTTCTCTTAAACTTCTTCATTGTGGTACTGAATTAAAACTTATTTGTGCTAATGAAAAACTGAAACTTCGTATTAACTTTTACATAATTAAATTAGCTATTTATTTTTAATAATTCGTTTCCTAGCATAAGAATATCTAATTAAAAGGAGTTCATATTAAATAATCAAATTAGTAAATAAAAGAATAATTTTATCTAGGGAAGAAAGAAAACTTCTAGATCATTTAATTAAATCTCAAAAAAGAGAGAGAGAGAGTAAGTCTTTGTGAAAATTTCGGTGAACTTGGAAACAGCAGACCACATTCTTGTAAAAATAACTTTATTAAAAGTTTAGGCTAAGAAAGGAACGAGAAAAGGAATGACTGAGAAAGGTTTTAAAAATTAATTGCTTTCTTCATTCTTAGTCTTGCTCCTCATATTATTAATTCTTACTAGCAGAACAGGGCAAGAGAACTTAAGTCTAATGTTTCGAACTCTTTAAGTTTAAAAAGGTTAACTGATTTTTTATTAACAGTATTTAACAAAATGAGCTTTGGATTCATAAGAATACTAATTTTCCCTGCGTTTCCTTTCTATGTGATGAAACACACCTTTTTCTTAAGCAGAATTTCTTTCTATAAAAAGAAATATTTTATACCATTATATATATATATATAATGGTATATATAATGATATATATATATATATATATATATATATATATATATATATACATAATTGTTGCTGTGCGTATATGCTGCATCAATTGTGTAATTGTTATTGCTGCATGTCTAGGCAACAGCCAACAAAATTCAACGTCCTTTGTGTTAAAGTAAGATGTTATCAATTCAGGATGGTCGTCATCGTCGTCTTAATGTAGTAATACACAGTACGGCTAAAATATTTTAGAATTGAGCGTATAAACAAAACATTAATAACAGTAAATATTTTTTTTCATCAATTATCCTTACATGTGACCCTTTTAAAGCTGTACATCGAGCTGCTGCAGATCCTTTTGGAAAACTGCTGGATTGCCTCATAGTTTTCTCGTAATGTTATTTTGAAATACCATGATATCGTAAATGTGCTTTTTCAGCTTTGGATTCAAAACTTAAGCTGCTGGTGCCAGGTATGAAGAGTACGGATGGTGGTATAACTCAATTACATTTTTTAAGTAGAAACACGTGCGAATAACAGCTTAATTGGAAGATGACCCACTGTCGTGCAACTAGAACAAATGTTTGTTTGCACTCAAGTCCTCCACTCACAAGCAAAGTGTTTCAACAATCAATCCATTAAGCCCTCTAGAAGACTACATTTACTGTTTGTCCCTCAGGAATCTCCCTCGCTGTAATAAGCAGCCAATATTACTATTTTTTATATTTTTTTATTTATATTGAGATTTTTAGAAGAAAAGTTTCTTTGCCTCCTGTAGTTTTGACCTCCAACCTTTCATTATCCTATAATGCGTCTTTCCTAGCATCTCGAATTTACCCAAGAAACTTTCGATGGAGACAAATAATCTCCTTAATCGTTCTGCGTACTTTGATAAGTTAGACTGGAAGACTTGCCACTTCGAAAAAAATCATTATCGTACATTTCTGCTCGAATTATGACTCCATTACAACAGTAAACAACAAATGATTCACAAATTACTGTTCCTTTACTAAAGCTCAGTTGAGATTGATGAATCTTGTTAACTTAATCTCTTAATAAGAAGATTTTAGCATTAATGTTTCCGGTTGTCGTATAAAGATGTGGTTGACTATGTATCGATCACACATTGTTACATCAATCTTAAAGCTTTGTAATCACAAAGTGCATAATTCAGTAAAGTAAAATACGAAATAAAAACTACGATTTAAATTGTTGATAATTACGACAGAATCAAAGAATAATTGATGAATCACAAAAAGTATAAATATTTTATTTAATACAGGAAAAATTAGTATAATATGAATAAGTTTAAGTGAGTACTGAAAAGTATTACATTTGAAAATGTGAAAAAATTCGTAGTGTTTGCGCTTTAGACTTGGATATGAACCAGAAATCTTATAGCAATATTTTTATTGATATCAGCGTGTAAGTGATTAACCAACCCTTAATGAAAATTTCATACCTATTAGGAATAATAGCGGAGAATTCATTCTATGTCTTAGTGGCACATATAAAATTATACTTTCACGCCCCAATGAATTACAAATTCTTCGCAGAATTCTGTTTTAATCTGAAAATTCATCAAATTGAAGAAAAAAATCTTAGAATTAGAAAAAATATTTGAAATATTCTTATAATATCAGTTGCTTTTTTTCTTTTCTAATAACATTAATAATAGAAATACTACATGAGGAAAAAATTCTGTTCGCGTTTATCTACTTTTTCTGTATGGGAAGAAGATTTATTCTAAGCACATTCTCCCACGCACCCATTTTTATTCTTACCAATTTTCATTTAAAAGACTTTCCTTTAAATATTCAATTAGGGGAGAAAGGAAATATTTCCCCTAACTGAAACCAAAAGAGAAAAATATAAAAATCCCTTTCCCTAATCATTACCGCTGATTTGAAATTCATTATGTTTCCCAGAGAAAGAGGAAGTCGTCTCAAATTAATCGAAGAACATTTATATTTCACATTCATAAAGAAAGGTATGAGATAAAAATCTTAATGGATTGTCGTTCACATGAATTCCAGTTTGCAGACAGCTCGGGAACAGATGAAATGAAGCGCGAATATATTGTATGTATATTGGATAAACACAATCCATCTGTCACAACACGTAAGAATATATATAAAAAAAAATGCTCCATTTATAAGAGAACGAATGCTGAGAGTTGCATTAGGGTTATTGATAAAAAAAAAAGTCTAGCTATTTTGTACAAGGTTAATTAACGTAGACAACGTGTATGTGGGAAAGTATATCGCTCTCTTAATTTCCTCACTACACCAAGGGAGGGCATTAAGCCTAATTCCATATGAAGCGCAACAACCTTTATTCCTCACAAGCGACTTTTCAATAGAATCTGAATTCAAATTTGTGTCTCTACTTGATCATGGTTCTACTGATCATGGTTGCTTGCTGCCTACAGTAAATGAAACCGTTTTTATAATGCATCTAATTAAGAAAAATAATTAGGTGTTAAATTAATTACTAAATTAATTTCTTAATTTAGGTACTGAAAAAAGTACCTAAATTAAGAAAAAAAATACTTTTGATATTTTGTGGGCCATGTTACAGAAAAAAACAATTTAATAATTATTTTAAGAATGTATTAAATGTTTTTTTCTATTTCGGATCATTTTGATTCATAATTGAATGTAAAATGACATAATTAAACTACTAAGATAAAAATACTGATGTTGTAGCTTTAGTTTTTGCTTCAATTCATCAATGTTTCCTGAGAAATTTCATTTCAAAAGCTGTATTTTATATAAAGCAAACGATCGAAACGCGTGGAACATTTATCTAATTAATAAAAAAAAACTTTTACATTTTATCTTCAAACGTGTTCCATGTTAAAAACATTTTGTGAAACCCCTAAAGCAAATGATTTCTCGCACTGATTCCAGAGCAATCGCAACATTGATATTTTTTCCCAGGTATGCAACTAGCAGAAATAACACAAGAAGTTTCTAATTCAAAGTTAAACAATACTTTATCACCGATAAGAGCCACGTAAAACGTTGCAAATGCTATCTCCATATCCCTTAACGAAAGTAGAAATATGTGTTTTGGAAGAATAAATGTATTAAGCATTTTCGTACCGAGGGTAAAAATAAGATTGGCGACCTTAACGAGGAAAAAATTACACTTTCAATATCTGTGCGGCTCGCATTCATTAGGGAAATCAGAAACACGAGTTCAAATATTACTTTGTACTTGTTTTTTCCTTTTATCTTGATGAGTGAAAAAGCAATTTCGAAACAAATGTTTTGAGGAATGCATGCGAAATTTCCAGAGGCTGTATTCTTTATTAAAGTTATCGTACCGAAAGAAAAGAATATCGAAAAGGATTTCCGAATTTTCTCGAAGGTAGAGGACTTGGTCATCATTTGTTTGCGAATTTTCAACGAATGGATGAAAAAAAATCTTCATTTATGTCAGGATTTCGGAGCGTAGAATTAATCCTGCTGATTAGGGACGAAACGCAATCGATTAATCCCTCCATTTACACGAGTTAATTGGTTTCATAAGAACTACTAGTAAATGGAACCATAAAACGCCGGCTAAAATAAAGATCCTTTCGACAATCCGAAATACGCATTTACCTTTCATTTAGGTTTTGACTAAAAGCATTCTAAAAACATTCACAAGGAAACATACATTGATATACATGTAATTTATTATGTACTTATCATATAACTGAAAATTTAAATTACAATGAACACATAGTGATGATACCGAGGTCCTGATATATCGAGCGAGTAATAGAGAAACCAAGCATATAAAGAGATTTTATTTTACTTTTCAAAGTTATATTTATTTAACAAAAATATGCTCCTGGTAGGAAGGGGTTATGACATCGATCTCGTGGTCAGCTTTGTTTCATTCGAGTTAAGGGTCAAATTTTGATTCTACTGAAGACACATCGTGAAGAGGGGTTGATACACATTAAATAAATCAGGGGTCGAACTCCTCTCACCGAGATGGTATAGAAGCTAAGAGACTGAGCTCCAAGTCACATGTCATCTTCGTCACTTTACCTATGTTCAAAACTGCAAGGACCGACGCCAATAATCTTGGTGTTCCTTCCAAGTGCGATTTTATGACTTCTGCCCTTCATTGCCTAATTCTTACGTCATATCTCAATCTAATATAACATTCAAAAACTATTACACCCTGATTGAAAATATGAAAGAACATAGCATAATTCTCTATCGATTATCACTGTAGAATATCTAATGTCGCTCTCTCTATGACCTCAACTTGACTCACAATCCTAATTCACGATGTAAATAAGAAGTCTCATTTTACTATTTCCCTCGTGTTAATTCAAACAACTCTCATCAACTGTAATTATTTTTTGTGGAATTCTCTTCATCTCACTGAAATAGTAGGAGAATTTCAATTCTAATTAACATTTCTCTGGCAGCAAGTTGTTATCATCTATCTCCCTTCATTTTCTATGAATTACATTTCCTTAAATATGATCATATATAAATTATTTAATTTTATTTTTATCTTCATCTAATTTACTTAATCACGTTTTTGGGGGGTTAGGAAGAAATTATGCAATTCAAATTGATAAAAGTTCCGAGGTTAGTGAAGGAAAAAATCACGAATAGCCCAACACTTCACAACATTAATGAAATTATTAATCCACCAAAACTTATTTTAAAGCTCACGAAAGAAGCTTTATTTGAAAAAAAATTCCCAAAAAATAATACATATTTTCAAAGCATTTAACTAAATGAATACTTTTATCATGCAATAAATCTTAATTAAAAAGAAAAACCATGAATTTTTTTAATTAATAAACATTTCTGTATTGAAACAATACCCCATTTACTAATGATATTACAAACTAAGCAATCAAATAAGGAATAATTTCAGAAAAAGAGTTAAAGTTTGAATTTTTTAAAGGAATGATTTCTAACTAGAAAACACATATTTTAAAAAAGTGGGGATGAGAAATTCAGTTTTTAACACAATACAGAATAAAAAAACCTTTTTTTTTACCTGAATAATCAAGTTGATTAAATTATTGATTAATATAGTAAACATATTTTTTTATAACTGAAGAGATTAAATTACATTGGGTTTTGAGCTGCTTAAACTTTTAGGTTGGAATGGAATCCCAGGGAGGCGGAGATATTTTTTGAAACGCACGATGAATTTAAAATATATTACTGAACAATTTTTCCCCGTTTGGGTGTGGCTCTAAAATATTGCTCTTAGTTAGAAAACACGCTCCTTCAGACCTCCCTTTGGGTTTAAAATCCAAACTCCGCATATAAGCGTATTTTGTTCAGTCCACGTTAGTTTTATCAAATAAAATTGATAAGTTCATGAAAAGTCACGCCACTTTTCAAAACACACGTCAGGTGTATTTTCATAATTCATATTCCATTCTATTTTATTGTTTGTTTGGTTTGAAACGAAATGTATTGCTTTTTGTTAGAAAATTAGTTTTTCATCCATTGCACGTAAGATCCGAAGGACATATTTAGCCTCCTATATTTAATACATAGAGATTTTTTCAAAATCCATGCGTGAATAACAAATTGATAAAAAAATGGATCCTTTCAGCTATCAGTTTTACTAATCTATTTCATATTAAATAAAACTCTCAGCCGTGGAAAATATTAATGATGCCTTCTTTTGCTGATGGGAATTTAATTTTGAAATTAGTATTAACCATGTCAGTAGCTTGAAAAAGAAAAAAAAGTCCTTGCATTTCAAATAATTTTCACAAAGGTTTTGGTTCAATATTAAAAAACAAGATGCAACAGTGTATACGAGGTACCAAGGATAACCTATAATATTTAGCAGAATTTTATATTAATATGTAAGAAATGTTTAAAAAAAATTTAACCAGTGGATCAACAATTATATTGATTGTTTAATAACATCATACTTACAAAAAGACAAAAGGGCTATTGACGGCTCCTTCCTCTACAAATTTCTACCCTTCGCTGACTGGAGGACTTGGAACCTCTATATATTCAACATGCATCAACCCCACTACATGTTGGAGTTTAAGTGGCATCAGGACTCGGGAAAAAAAACTCCGGCTACGAGCTCTAGATCATGATCATAAAAAAAGAATTTGAGGCACTTGTTTTTTTTTAAACCCTTAAATGAACCATCTATCTTTTAACTTTGTCACAAAATTCTGATTCTTAGTAGAGTTAAATATTTAGAACTGCCGTTATTCCTAGTGACGGTAATTCAGGGAATTAGTTTGTGAGAATCTCAGAACAATTTAATTAAAACTATAGTTCCATTGTTATAGGCTGTTTGATTGGTTTGAAATAAAATTGGAGATATTATATCACCAAAGGATGTCATAATTTTAAATCACAGAGAAACGACGCTTTTGGCATCAGAGATAGTGTCTTAATTTACTGACCTAATCGCACCATGAGACTTTGGTTGGTTTTATATGAGCTAGGACCACATCGGTCAAGTTGTGGCAATCATTCGTTGATTTCCGGGAACAGACGCATGTATGATCCAGCCAAACGCATTTGTGTAAGTACAAGAAAGGAAGAAAAGAGGAGATGTGGAAATCCAAGGAGAAGGTTCGAAAATGGGTAAGGATTGCTAGCATGTTCCGAGGACGTATTACTCATGATAACCAAACAGATAAAATACCATAGAGGAAAAAATGGATCAGTAGGGTATTTCGGAATAGTATCTCCTAACTTTATTGAAAGAACGTAAGTAAATGAGGGGCCGTGACTGTGACCCAGTTTTATAAAGCTGTTAACAGCCTTTTTTATTCAATAGGGTGGGTCTTTGGTGGTATCAGAATTCGAATTAATGACTGGACTTCAACATTGATACTAGTTTCCGGTAAGCAACACCAGACAGAAATGTAGCGGGGTGCATTTGTCGATTCCAACAGAGCCTATCCATGTTTATTGCTACAGTTTAAGTTACATTGCTCTCGAAGAAGTGGCCGAGGTAGCCCAGTGGTTAAGGCATCGGACTCATGGCTGGCGGCTTTTGTTGAGGCGTGGATTCGAGTCTTGATACCCCTAAAGACCCGCCGTATAGCTGGGGCTGATGCACGTTAAATCTGTCGGGGCCCAAAGTCCTCCCGTTGGCGTGGTGTGGATGTTAGGAGAGGGGTAGCCAGCTCAGGTGTCATCCTCGTTACTTGACCGAGGTTCAAAATTACGAGGATCGTCGCTAATAGCTCTCGTGTTGCTTCTAGTGCGACGTTAAAAAAAACCAAACCTATTCTCGAAGCATTATTTAGTTATCAGAAGAGTGAAATGCCTACTTAATCCTTAACTCTTGAAAGCAAGTTAGGTGACGAGGTAATTAAACGGAGATCCTGTACAGTTCATCGAATACTGCATCAATTAAACCAAGAGTTTCAAGTTCTTATCCAATTGTCTTTACCGAAGAGTGTGAGGGTGTTGTTCCATGAACATAAAAGCCATTTTATTATAATTATCATCATGCAGTTGATTTGCACTTACCGATAAAGATTGGAAAGCAATTTAAGTAATTTTGCGATGAAAAAGTACTTTAACCTTTTCAGCCCAAAAAGGTTCCCATAACGAAACAAGGTGAACGTTACCATCATTGAGAATAAATAATTTTCAAAAGGACAACTAAACCTGGATCTTTATTTTCAAAGTTACCATATCTCTGTATTAAATCTCTAAAATTAAATTATGCGTAACTATTTTTAATAAAAGTTTATATTTTATTTATTTTTAAAAAATATGTATTTGCGAGAGCCATTTATATTCTGTAATTATCGCTAAACTGAAAAAAATTATTAGAACTTGGGCTATCCCAGAAATATATTTTGACTCTCACTATTCTTTAAAAAATGAGAGAGAAAAAACATGTACTGAAATGAACACCTAGATTTTGCCGTCGCCTTTCGTAGGCCTAGACTTGAGCTTTATAAGTTTCATTCTCGCTTACAAATAAGGGAAGGGAAATAGCACACCCCACGGAGCGAAAGAAAAAAATGAGCTCTCCATTATCCCAAGTAGAAACATATGTCGGGTGATGAGCGGTGGACACACTTCCTATTCTCTCGCTTTATGGCCGCAGCAAGTGGATAAGTGCCTCCTATATGAGACGCCATCACCGCTTCTTTTTCATTCTTTGCTTCTTGTCTTACGATATTTTTCCTCGGGAAAGGTCAAAGGGCTCAGACGGGACGAATAGGTGATCCTTTATAAATCCCTCCTTAGTGAATTAGCCTCTAAGCGATATTCTTCGTCAAAATGTTTTATAAACATGAAAACAACCCTTTTAATTTATTTTATGTATTCGCATTGTTTATTAACATTCCTGATGGATATTACTTAAATCGCCTCAGTTAACCTGAATCATCCTAAAAAGTTTTGAAGTCATTATATCGGTTCCACGTATCGGTTATTAGTGACGGGCCAAGAGAATAGGAAGACACATGAGCTGGTATCATACTCTCCTAACTTCCGAATCATATCAAGGTGATGATTTATAGCTTCTACAGATTTCTTCGTGCATCAGCCATTCTATACGACTGATCTATAGTGGACTCGAACGCATGACTTGGTTGCAAGCTCGTGATCGGCACTGAATCATGACCATTCGGCTACCGGGGAGGCAAGGAATGAGTAGTAGTGTAATTATACATAACCACGTTAATTTTACTTGACATGCGGCTGGAAATGACTCGCTTGGCTAAGCTCTCGAAAGCGATTATGATTTAATCTCCAGTATAGCTGTGGAGTGTCATTAATTATGCACTTAATCGCGAATAAGCGGAGGGGTCCATCAAAATCTTAGGACAAAACTTAACAGGCACCGGATCCAAGTTGGATACTTTCTGGAGAAATATCTCCTCCCCACAAGTGAATGGGCAACTGCAGCTTAAAATTCGGGGTAATATGTTTTCTGCAAACACAGCTTCGGGACCTAAATTGGCAATTACCCAAGATTTGAGGCGAGAGAAATCCCGAGTGAGCAATTAGTGAAGCCGGCGACAAAAGCGAAAAATACCGCGTTGGGACTTTTCGGTAGCTTGGTGTTTTTTAAGCATTCCTCGGTTTATTTGCAATTTTTCTTTTCCTCTGAAACTCGCGAGATTTACTTTTTACGAAAGAAAACTACGAAAATTACAAGAAATGCTTCCAAAATAATAAATAAAGCTTCCAGCAAAATTTAAGAAGGACTAAAAGAAGAAAGAAAATTATGCATAATTTTTATTTTTCCATGCTTACTTTATTTTTAATACCTCGATTACTACTTATAATTTGTCCGTTGTAAGAGAGAAACAAATCTTGCTTTCCGATATTTCTTATACATTCGTTTTTCAACATATAATGAGAGAATCGTAATGATTTTTAAATCATACACCCTTTCAAAAATTTTAATCATTATTCTACGAAAGTACCTGTGGCTCAAATTTACTTGAAGAGCTATATACGGAATAAATTTATTTTTACTCACTTAAGAGAAATTAAAAATAACATTTAAATTGCTTATTAAGTTAACTGGCGCAAGATTTTAAAACATAACTGGGTGCGCCAAGCAATGAATGAGCGAATGATACAGAAATTACTAAAACCAAGCCATTCAGAATGTTTTTGAATATGCATCGTGAAACTCCAAAGCTTTAGAATGAAAGTTATACAATTTGTACAAGTATATCAAATAAGGGAGTCGCATCAAAATATGATGGTAAAAACTGATAAACTATAATTTTTTTAAAAAGAACAGAATGTGGTGATTCAACAGTGAGAAAATCTAATGACTGCTGGAACGTGGGAAAAAAAATGCTTGCAAATGAAACGTAGGTCCCTGTAAAAATGTGCGAGTGTACAAATACAATGTGAACCCTCAGGGATTCTCGTCCAATAGTGGCTGATGAGTGTGATGCCTGTGTCCTAAGCTGTCTTAAGACGTTATAACGTCACGTTTAGAAGGCGATAATGACGGACATGTTCAGGATTTTATTAAAGACAATTTATTTTCAGTTTTCTTATCGAATATTCCCTGCTACTTACATTTGATTATATACTTTATTGCTTTCTTCAAGTCGATAAGGGAGATGTCAAGAGATACTACCGCAGATTTTGCTGCTGCATCATCCAAATCGTTGCCCTTCAAACCCATGCGACTCTGTGTTCAATCAAATCGAATATCCTAGAACCTTTGAGAATATTTGTTCCTGATTGATATATATAAGAGCATGTTAAAACCCTTCCACCTATCAAAGTAAATCATAAAATATTGACGAGACTGACAGGAGATGTAATACTACTTTAACGGTTAGGATTTTAGCGGTAATAATTGAATAAAGGTTATGAATGTTGTAATTTATAAATGTATCGACATGAACACAAGCATATCCAACATAACCAGCAGCTTTGGAACCGTCTGTGTAAACATCGTAGTAGTTCGAAAAACGGGATTGATATTAGGCAAAAAGTTTATTGTAAATAACAGTCTATGTTAGTTTTTAAGTGGCCGCGGTAGCCTAGTGGTCATGGTTTCGGATTCGTGACCGGTAATTTTTGTTTAGTAGCGGGTTCGATCCTTGGCTGCCAAAGACCCACCGAGTAGCCGAGGCTGATGCACGTTAAATCTGCCAGGGCCCAAAGTCCTCCCGAGGCGAGGTGTGGAAATTAAAAGAGGGGGTGCCAGTTCTAGTGTGGTTCTCGTCACTTGACCGAGGTTCAAAATTACAAGGTCCGTCACCAATAGCCCTCGAGTTGCTTCAGAGCGACGTTAATAAAAACTAAACTAAAAACTAAATGCTAAATTTTAAAAAGTCTCTGAGAGGCCTTACATATATGAAAGATATGTTAAAATCCCTCCAGGAAGGAGTTGAAGGAGTTGTTTGCTAAAACACTCATGTCCTAAATGTTTGTTCTAGGTAGTATTTTTCGAGATCCAAGGAAGGATTGATAATAGTAGACTTCTTATTTCAGAATGAAATAGTGCACAAATGAAACTCTATCCAAATGAGGCTGAAACAAATATTTTGATACGCTACCAAAGACGGATGAGAGAATATGAAATAATAAATTTAACATATGTATAATATAGTTAGAAACAAAATTAACAAAGAAACAATGGGAGGGGGAAAGCTTTGTTTTCCCGATTATTATTCTACAATAATGTTAACAAAACTCATTCCTCGTGCTTCTCCATTATCTCTTGACCTAGAAATAATAACAGAATCAATAATAAGAATAATATTTATACTTAACTTCAAATAATTTTAAATGCTCCATGATTTCAATTTGATTCAATTTGTGAATATCATATAAAAATTAAAAGTTAGACTAATAATAGGGTTTTAGTATCAAACCTGAATGCAAAAATATTACGCCTTCTTACATGATTTTTCATATAAAATAAGCCCGAAAGTGGTAAAAATGTCATAATGCGTGTCTGAAATGTTTCTAAGAAAATTTCATACAACGATGTTTGATAAACTTCAACAAAAATGCTCGCAATCTGACAATTTTTATTCAAAACTTCGTTTGCTTGTTGTCACACGAACATTTCCTTATTAAATTTGAGCAACTTTAATTCTTATATAGGTATCATATTATATTACAATGTTGGTTACGAATTACACTATTAAAATGTCATTGAAATTATGTTTGTGATGAGTGGAGTTACCTTTAACTATAACCGGACATTCCTCAGAATAGTTTTCTAATCTTAACTTTCACAGCTAAGCATTGAATGATTTAGAATATCCCCCGGCTATAACGACGTAATAGAACAGATCTTTTGTGAACAGCACTCCGATTAATAGTGTTGATGAATTTAGTGTATTAAAATGGAGTAAATGATAAGTGTTCGCTTAAAACGTTTATTCAATTGAACAAATATCACATGAAAATCGAATTTATGTTTAAAATAAGTATATGGACTTATGTAACTAGAATCATCAAATGTAAAAACTATAATTACATTTTTCTCTTTTAGTATAAGTATAGTTTTGCTTTCATTTCTTAAAATTTAGGTAGGTATAATTATCGATAAATACATTCCAAATAATTAAATTTTTTTCCGTGATATAAAGAAAAGCTCACATTTCAGCTGATTTGATTCAAGATCTAAATTTTACTCACAATTCAAGTAAAATATTCTGAGCTTGTGTACACAGTTATTCATTTTCTTAAAATGTTAGCATCGACAGTATACCGCAAAGTGAATGAAAACTCAGAAAGCATACGTATGATAAATTTTTATTTTGTATTGTGGTTTGTTGTATATAAGAAAAACAACCTCGTGTTCTTCAACAGATAGCGATTAATCGATATTATCACGTGAGCACTCGTGGTCTGAGAAACAATGTATCATGTTCTAGAGTGAGGAAGAGAACGATTGATTTTGGATCTTGTGTAATAACCCATTCCTGTCCAAGTCAGCGCACCGGAGAACTTTTCGACCATGTCAACACGAGAGGAGACAATTTTTTTCCAATCATTTTCTCAAGTACTTGTGAAAAGGTCAGTCCAATATCTGCAGAATTAAACCAACTGAAGGAATGTTCCACGAAGTTATGAATTCTTTCAGATTTTCAATGACAGAATCATTTACTTCACATCAATTATAAGTTTTAACAGCCTTAAACAGTTTGAATACTTGAAAAACTCATTTTTGAATACAAGTAAGGAACCATAAATATTAAAAAAAAAATCTTCCAATTAAAATGTTTATTATTTATATTTGAAATTACTGGTAGCTCAATTAACACATGTTTTGAAAATGTAGATTTTAAAATATTAATAATTCGTGAATCAGTTTGCAAAATAACCATAGAAACGTAAAAAAATTACGAGAAAAGTAATATAACGATTTACCAAAGTTTAGTTTTTATTAACGTCGCACTAGAAGCAACACGAGGGCTATTGGCGACGGACCTCGTAATTTTGGACCATGATCAAGTGACGAGGACGACACCTGAGCTGGCACCCCCTTTCCTAACATCTACACCACGCCACGGGAGGACTTTGGGCCCTGGCAGATTTAACGTAAATCAGCCTCGGCTATAAGGTGGGTCTTTGGCAACTAAGGATCGAACCCACGACTGAACGAAAACCGCTGACCACGAATCTAAAACCTTGACTACTAGGCTACCGCTGCCACAACGATTTAACAAAATGGAAAGAAATATTCCGTCAACAATATTACAAGTGAAACATACAAATAGAATTTATAGTTGCATAAATAGGTTTTTCAAAAACAGTGTTTTTACATTTTGAAGTTGAAGGTGCATAAAATTCAAGTAAAATTAAGCAGGGAAAATCCTTATTCTTTTCATTCAACGCAACAGTCCTAGTATTTCGCTGACGATTCAAAACGAGTTCCAAATGATCAATAACGAACATATTTTGCTCAATAAGAAAGCTTTAATAAGCTTTCTTAATGCAAAACTCAACCAAGCCTCAAAGCCATCACAGAGTTAATGGTAGAAGTTGAGATAAATTTTCTGTTTTTTTTTTGTTGTAAGGAACGCTTTTGCTCAACATAAAGACTCGCTAACCGCAGCCAAAACACCTCGGAAAATTCTCTTCCGGTCAGATGACGAACTGGAAGCCATTCTCTATATCTACACCCACCTGAGAACTTTGACGGTGCTTCAGCCCCACTACACGATGGTCGGCATTGTCTCCATAGGCCCGAATCCAGATTTATTCAAAAATTCGTCGTATAGCGGGGCTCAAACAACTTAAATCTTTCGAGTTTCCAAATCCTCACTTTGGCGTGATGGTAAAGTTTGGAGAGGGGGAGCATCCTCAAGTTACGTTCCTATCACTTGAAACGTGAATTGATGACGTCGAAATCACTCGTAATCATTCAAAAAGACGAGGTCCGCCGCCTGTATCCCTCGTGTTGTTTCTAAGTGCGACGCTATTAAAAACAATCAATTCATTTGGTTTAGTTTTATTAAAGTCGCACTAGAAGCAACACGAAGGCAATTGACAACAGACCTCGAAATTTGAACGGTCAAGTGACGAGAATGACACCTGAACTAGCACCTCCCACTCCTAAACTCCACACCCCGCCAACGGTGGTACTTTGAGACTCGACACATTTAATGGGTATCAGCCACTGTTACACGGGGAATCTTAGGAGGCATCAAAGTTCGAATCCACGACTCGACAAAAACCACCGGCCGTGAGTTCGCGACCGTGATCACTAGATTACAGCTGCCACATTAAAAACAATCAAAGAAAGCCTCTACACAACATGTCTTAAATGAAAACAAAAGTGGAGTGTGTGGAACTTCGTACAGTTAAGAGCCACTTTAGGTGCTATCATATCAGCTGACTGATTTCCTTATTACAAAGCACGTCGCTTTTTCGTAGTAATGCAATGAAAAGTAGAATAATAAATAAAGTTCCATCATGTAAAATAATAATTTCTTCGTTCGATAAAAATTCTTTCATGAATATAAATGTGTGAATACTTTTATTGCAATTAAATACAACTAAAAATTAATAATTCTGCTTGACTTAACGAATGAATCTCAATAAAAATGCATCATTTTGATGAATCCTTCAAATCAAATTTAGAATTTGGCTTCATTAATTACAGATCGAATGAAGTGTAATTCGTTTAACTATAACAAATTACCATAGTTTTTCTTATAAAATTATGATTAATTCTTTTACACTAAAATGACGTACACCCGATCTTAAGCAATAAAGAATAATTTTTAAATAAATATGAGGATAAACAATTTTTCCGAGATATGAAAAACATAAATACATTACTTACATTCGAGTTTCTAAAGAGGAGAATTAAATTAATCCTTCTAATTAGTATTTACCAAAACAATTAGTCTTCATTGATGAAAATATTAAGCTCCGATTCTATACACTAGAAAAAAATTAAGCATGTATTAATAAGAATGTACACAAAATATTAATTACATAAATACTCAGTTTTTTCCCCTTCTCTAGATATCGCATTATTCCATAAGCACAGAATACAGGATACACTCTATTCAAATTTTCAAAGCTCCGTTCTGTGTACGTCTTAGTAAAAATAATTCTTGTGTCCATTTTTCGTGATAAAAAAAGCTATAAGACAGATAAAAAAAATTCCATTTGCTACATCATTTTTTTTACTTCTTAGAGCTACATTTTTATGCTAAAGAACAATGCCTAGAGCATTCGATAACGTATGCATTCAAAGGAGTAAAATGAAAGAGAGAGAGTTCATTTACGTGGAAATTTTTTTTTTTCTTGATCTTCGAAGAATATTCAAAATTGGGAAACACATTTTGGAAATCGTTGAATGAAATGGCATAGCTGCAAAGAAATTCTTTTATCGGAATGAAAAACAGAATTTTGAATTAGGAGAAAATGAAATGTAAGATTTCTAAATTCAAATGCCTCGTTATATCTCTGGAATTACGACGTACGAGTATGTTCAAATGAGTAAAAAAGAATCCTCAAAATTCAAGAACGGCGAAACTAAGGGATAAAATGTCGGAGACGAGCTCAATTATTTTGATGATTCGTTCAACGAAAAGCTTTTAATTTACCTCATCATAAAAAAAACTTTATATTAAAATTCAATTTCCTTTGATTTGGTTTTTATTAATGACACATTTAGAATTAATATGAGGGCTATTGGCAACAGATCTCGTCATTCTCGTCAGTTTGATGTTAAAGATGACACATGAACTGGTACTCCATTCTCCTGACTTCCACGCTATCTCTACGTAAGAACATTGAGGCTCGACTGATTTAACTTGCATCAGCCCCGTTTATTGACGGGGCTTTAGAGGTATCAGAACTGGAATCCATGATGTGAAGGAATTTTAGTTTAGTTTAGTTTTTATTAACGTCGCACTAGAAGCAACACGAGGGTTATTGGCGACGGACCTCGTAATTTTGAACCTCTGTCAACTGATGAGGACGACACCTCTGAGCTGACACCGCCTCTCCTAACTTCCACACCATGCCAATGGGAGGACTTTGAGCCCTAACAGATTTAACGTGCACGTCCTACCGTGTAGCACGTAGACAGGCTACACGGTGGGTTTTTAGCGGCCAATGATTGAACCCGCGTCTGAACGAAAACCGCCGGCCACGAATCCGAAGCCATGACCACTAGGCTACCGCGGCCACATGATTTGATGAAAACAACGCCGGCCTTGAGCTCGTGACCATAACAATTTGGTTACGATGGCATTTTTATTTTTATAAAGCACTTAAAAGGTAAAATATTTGACGAAATGTATCTTCTTTCATTCAACAATTAGCGTCTTTTTTTTTTCTTTGGTCGTAAAAAAAGGACCTCACTCTCATTAGAGGATTATAATCTTCAAAATAAAATTTTTTCATTATATTATTCATCACTTTGAAAAACAGATCTAACGGATTCGACGAGTGAAAATAGGATTGGTGTATTTCAATAATAAACAGAATTATCAATGATCGTCGAAGGATGGGTTTGCTACATAGCAAATCTCGTAGAAATGTTGAAAGAACATAAAACTATAATAAAGGAATCTTGTATCCCTTGCATATACACAGAAAGATTTAAAAGAGGTCATTAGAGTGATGGAATGATTTTATTTACGTTGAAATAAGAAGTAACTCAAGGGCGACTTGCCTTGTAATTTTGAGCCATGGTCAAGGGATGACATCTGAATTGGTACTCCACTCTCCCAACTTTACGCCAATTTAGTATGAGGAATTTAGACTTCATAAGATTTAAAGTGCTTTAGCCCCTCTACACTACGAGTCTTTAGTGGCATCAGGACTCGATCCCACACAGCGGTTGAAACCACACCGGCCATGACCTAATGACCACATGCCACGCAATTACCGTATCCGCGCCTGTATTTTCAGGGACGATCAATCTAATCCAGAATATCCTTCTTTTACAAATCAATACAGTAAGCTACACACACAGCAATATTAACTGCTTTTTCTTCGTCAATAATACTGGTGAGTGAGTGTGAGTGAATGTGAAGGTTAATGTTGCAAGAGAGCCAGGTGTAGTTATGCTGCGCTAAATAAGGTTTAACTGTGGTCTAGAAGTGAAAAAATTGAAAAAAAAAAAAAAAAACTAATAATACCAGATTGTAAATTAGTATTTTTATTCAAAGAAAAACGGCATAACAACCAATTGTAATGTATTGTAAGCAATAAAAACTTTCTTAGAATTATTTATACAAGAAATTTTTGAAATTTATTTGCATTTCTTTATTGTTTATTCTTATTTAACTACTTTTAAAGCAGTAATGGATTACCTTATACCTTGTCACTGGACACTCGGAGACAACCTCACTTTAGAAATTATTAAACTATAAATAACGTGAGAAATTTAAGACTTAGTTCACATCCTATTCCCCTTAAAGGCCTGGAATCAAGTCTACAGATCGACAGGCCCATATTTTTGTTCTGCCTTCTTAAATCACGCACCCCCTTTACTTAATTCGGTTTTAAGCGTTTTCATGTTCAACGAAGCATTTTTTAGGCTTGATTTCTGTATTTCCTTGTCATTTGGACATGATGCATATTATGTGGATGTGAAGTGTCGAAATCGTCATCTGCTCAAGATTAAAATTAATTGGCGTATTTGTCCATGGTGGATTGGGAACCTAAAGGAACACTCCATTTTTTTCTATTTGGATACAATAATCTGAACGACAACAAATGTCATCAGTAACCGTTGAACGGTCTATTCATAAAAACAACTAAAAATTCCCAACCAAAAGAATCACTATTCTTCGGTATAAATCAAGTAATTATCCATCGCCATAACATGTCTACATAAAAAGTTAATGGCAATTCAGCTTCTTAATTGTAGTAGCCGAGAAATCTTGGCACGTTTCAGTCGCGTATTCAAATTCGGATTCTACAACAGTTTTCTCGTGTAGAGAGCCAAACGTACATTTAACGTTTCTGAACTCGTACTCATTGCGTTGACGTGAAGAGTGAGGCAGCAACTCATGTGTCGACCTCGTTATCAGATCACGATTCAAAATTAAGAGTAGTGTTGGCTGAGGTAAAAGAACCTTATGTGAGGCAGAAATAGACAGCCAAAAAAAAAAAGGTGTAACAAAAAAATTTCAGCTTTCAATCTACATATAAGTTCAGTTTTATTCCTCACTTTTCCTCGGAGATCTAATCCATTCCACTGCAATACAATCTGTTAAGTAAGTGTTTCTGTTAATTTCACGGGTCAATTCAATTTCTAGAGTTGGCTTCCATTTTTGTATTATCCTAGTTACATCTGTTACAAGTCATAAAAATTACTCAAACAGCAATGCTAAGCAAAGCAACTGCTTTCATAATTCACAACCGTGTCATTTGACATTGCCATTCATTTAAATCGAGTCGATTCCTTTCAAAAATTATTATCGTCAGCATCAGATTCGCGCAAGAACAGCACTTCCCAACGATCGAAGCTCATTTTTAAGGTAACAATAACATTCGGTATTTGTGCGAGAGAGCACCCTTTTCCCGATTGAAAGCTTCCTTCGCAATAATTATTTTTAACGAAGCTAATGCATTGGGAGTGACAACTCGAGGAGGGATTCATTAAAACGCGCGTTCTGTCTCGAGAATAATTAATATCTGCCGCTTGGAGTCTTGTTTCCGAAGAGGGGTGGAAATTAAGCGGACCTATCAAAATACTCTCGTCTCAACTGTCTTCGACGGAATCTTTAAGGCGTGTTATTTTTCGAGAGCCAAAAGGGGCTACGTTTTACTCGCCAAGGAATCAAGTCCATTGTAGTAAATACAATTTCTTTACAGTTGAATTATCATTTATGAAAGTCAAACATGCAATGACCTTTTGTTCAAATGTTACTTTTGGAATTGATTTTACTTACTTAGCATTATATAGTAGCTACACAATCAGTGGGTATGGATTAATTTATTTTTCTATTAATATTTCACTGATAAGTAACACGATAACTATGGAGACAGACCTCGTCACTTCGAACCACGGATAAGAAATGACAGAGGTGAATCTATCAATTTTACGTTAATTCTTTTGGGACTTCAGTGAGATCATGTGGGTAAGTGTGGAAGTGAGATGAGTAGGACGCTAGGGCTTGCATTGATATGGAGTGGAAGTTAGGTGAAGGGCATAATTAATAATATCAAATACCAACCGAAAGTCTAAATCAAATGTAAAGATATCCTTTTCATCGACAGATATGGCTCTGTTTACTTCCACATTAATCGAATACGAGGACTCTATTGGTGTTCATTTATATCGCGGTGAGACGCAACACGAGGGCTATTGGCGACGAACCGTGTCAATTTGAATCTCGATCAAGTGACGAGGACGACACCTGACTAGCACTTCTCCAAACTTCCATACCACACCATTGTGAGGATTTTGAGCCAGGACAGATTTAATGTGCATCAGCCTTGGCTACATGGCAGATCTGTGGCGGCTGCCTACGTCATCTTTTGACATCATTTCTGACTGCGGAGCTGCAAGGAGAATTGAAGGACAAAAGCAGATGATCTTTTCTCCATTCGCTTATGTTTTAAATTTGTAAATGTTTAGTTTGAGTAATATGAAGAAAAGATCGTTTGCTTAAATAATTATAAAGAGATTTACTCCTGTGTGATTGGCAACAAACCATTATTATTATTATGTGTTGTTCTATAATTTTGAGAATTAGCCTACTGTTGTTAATGATTGGAGGTGTTTCTTTTTACATTAAAACAAGAGTTATCTAAAAGCTCTGACTTTTGAAGTTTCTTTCACGTTTTTGGTGTCTAATTAATTTAATGGAACTGATTAATTTAATGGCTAAAGTGAAATGTTAAAGTAACAGCTCTCCGGAACGACAGAAGAATTGCTTACATTCCGCACACCTTCTTAAAGGAAATTATGGGAAATTGACGGTTTTCAACATACGTAATTCCCCATAGATCCTTTGTGGCATCAGAGTTCTTCGTAACCCACGACTCGTTAAAAAAAAAAAGCCAGCCGCGAGTACCCCACCATGACCACTAGGCTACCGCGACCACCATCAGTGGAATTAAGACTCACTGGAAGCAAATTAAACATCTCTAGGCATTCGCCTGCCACGTTCGTGAGTGGTGAGGGGAATATCACCAGCATTGTCAATTGACAAAGATGGTGATCTACTTGCCGAATGAAGAATTACAAGTTTAATAGAACCATTGAATGATTTCAGGTTTGGGTCGTAAAGAACAAAATTTGACTATACTGCGTCAAATATTTGTAGATAAAACAACAATTTGTTTCGAAAAAATCCAGTTAAAGATAAAATGATTGGTAAAAAACAAAGATTGATATAAAATCAACATAAAACTTTTCAACATAAATATTTTCAAAATAAATATTAAAATTTGTTTATTTTTTTAATTACATAACAGGTATAGAATCATACAACGATTGTTATCTTAAATTGAGAGCTCAAAAATAACAAGCTAAAATAATTAGTTTTTTTTTCACTAGATGGGATCGCAGAAGCCAATAAATTTGTAGAGACCTCGAGCAACATAAGTCTGAGATTGATAGTTGGTCTTAAAATACAGCCGTATAGGTACAGGTATATAGTAATTTATACACGACAGACGTTGAAGTTCAATCCTTCACTAGGAAAAAATACATTCTGATGAAATATATTAATTAAAATATAGTTTCGTTGTCTTAACAATATTCTATTAATGAAAATATTTTCGTGAAAATGCAGAATTAATTCCTTTGTAATCAGTGAAAATAGGTATAAATCTACGAAATACTCGACAATGGTCCACTTACTGGGAGTAAAAAACTGGAAAATATTCTGCAAGCGATTATTTATTTATTAAAGTTTCAAAAGAAACACGAAGGCTAATGGCGATGGACCTCGTCATTTTCAACCACGGCCAAGTGACGAGAACGATTCCTTAGTTGGCACCTTCCCTCTGAACTTCCAAACCATCCCAACCTTAAGCTCCAACAAATTTCATGTGCATCAACCTGTGCTACACGACGAATTTTTAGTAGCATCAGGTCTCGAGCTCACGACTCGGCGGAAACAAATGTGCATTAAAACAAAAATGACAAAACCCCATCGGAAATCTACAACGTTCTAAGAAAGCCAAGAATACAATGTAAATTTTCATTTAAAGTCGATGTAAACTACTTAATACGATTAAGGAACAACACTAAGTAACAAGTTAACAATTCGTGAAAGCACTCGCCCAAAGGATTTCAGATATATTTCAACATATCGATACATTACCGACACAAATCCAAATTCTTCGCTCACACAGAGAGAGATCCCGAGTGATCCATATTTATATATCTTAGGGCTTTCATTTAATCTAATAAAGTGACATTTCATCCAACAAAAGTTCCTGGATAAAATGAAACCTCCGATCATAGAGATTCCGCTCGCTCACCTGGCAACGGGGAAAATATTACTCCGGGAAATAATTCGCCGGAAATGCGCGGAAATAATTCGCATAATAACTCCCGGGCACAAGCGGGAAAATTACAGCGGAGCAGGATTAGAAAAGCAACAGACCATCTGTTATTTCCAAAAATTTTAATTTCGGAATCAAGAACAAAAGGGGAGTCTTCTGGCAACACCTCGCCTAGACTATCGGTTGTCGTTTGGCATTATTAATTATGCTCTTCCATGTGAGGGAGGGGAGTGTCGAGTTTCAAAATATCCTCCAAAACTCTTGTCTCAAATCTCGGAAGAGAACAAACCACAACACAAAAAAAAACAAGAAAAAATTTCTTATTTATTTTGAATAAAGGGGAGATATTTGAATGGTGGGTAATTAAAGAGAAAATTCCTTTGGAAGTAAGGGATAAGGGGGGGGGGGGGGGGAAGAGGAAAATTGATTGTTGTGCTTTCTTTTCTTGACGACTTCGTTCTTTGAAATTTGTGTTTAAGTATGGGAGGTCGCGTATTCATTGCTTTGCTTAAAATGCCTTTCTGGATAGAAGAAAAATGCAGAACGTGGCAGACATAATTATTAGTAGGCTTTCAAAGAGATTTATTAAAAGTTTATTTTACGTTCATGTTTAATTCATGCTTTTACCGAATTAAGAGCGCACATTTTAAGTAATCCAGTTTGTTATAAAAGAAAGTGAGATTGATTTTTTTTTAAAAAAAATATGTATAACTTTTTTAAGTAATGTTAATGTATATTCAGTATTTAATTCTCGGAAATTTCAGACGCTGTTGTTGAGTTTATTGAAATAGTATAGTGAGGGTTTATTTTTCCCCAACAAGTCCAATTCTGTAAATTTAATTTCAAGTCGTATTAAAATGTGAAGCAATGAGGAGAAAAAAAAGGAATTTATTCCCCATTAAGAAAAATCACCATTTTTATCAACCTTTTTAAAAGAGGATTAAAACATTTTAACATAAATCCAAAACAAAATTCGTTGAGTCTTAATAGACGAGACTTAGTTCGAAAGAATTAACGAAAACTCGATTTCATTACATATTCTGATTCCACTGATCACCCGTCCCACAACGAGGCTGACTGATGCAAACAATCAGTTAAATCCAACGGAGATCACAATCTTTATGCTGGTGTAACGTGAAAAAAAATGTTCTATCCAAAGTTTTGCAAAGAATATATTGAGCCACCTAAGGTGCGCTTTTTCTTATAGTTATTATTAAATTACTCACTTAAATATGCAAATTAAAGTAAACGACAAAATATCGAGAAAGGAACCATAATAAACTTTTGCGAAATTAAAATTAAAGTAACGATAAACTATTGAATTGAATATATTTAATCTAAAGAATAAATTATGTAAAATTGAAAAGTTATCAGGAGCGCCAAAACACCCCACCTAAAACAATAGCCCCTAAGGTGACTAATAAGAGAAGTGAGGTGCCCTACCTCCACCCTCCACTCAAGATTGTCCTCGTCACTTGAACGTGGTTCGAAAAGACGAGGTCCATTACTAATAGTCCTCGCGTTGCTTCTAAATGCTTATAAACCTGAATCGCGCTGAAGCGACAAAGACACCATTTGAGAGAGTGTTTACTTTGCACCTTGAAAATATTGGTTTCTGAGTAAAGTGTATTCAACCCCGTTAAACAGACGATCGTTAGTAAAATCTGAATACAAGTTCATATATTCCACAACGTCCTTTCAATTTCGCCATCCTTTTGATTAATTTTTGATCGAGATAAAATCCGAAGTCATTGCATTCAAACTCCAAGTTACTTTCAAGATAAATAATATTTAATCTCGATCAAGCAGTGATACTAAACAGCTTTGTAAAATGTTATACGTGCCAACATTTAATAAGTTATTAAAAGATCATCTGATCTAACCCTACGTGTTTTCTTTCAATTAAAATAGAATGTTATTAACATTGTTTTCCTTCAATTTGGAAATGTTACTCTATCTAATTGAAAGAAAACAATATTAGTTGAGATAATCTTTTACCTTTTCTTGAATATGCTCATATATTAAGGAAAAGGAAATGACAGAATTAAATTTAAATGTTAGCCCTCCCCCCCCGGTAGTTATTTAATGAAGGAGATAAAGCCAACACATTCAGTTTTCATACTATCATTATGACTCGAAATAGCCTTCGGCTTACAGGTCGGAAACATTTATAAATTACACATAATTTCATATTTTGTCAAAAGACTTAAAACATATTTTTGCTTCGTAACCATTGCGAGATTCTGACTAAATTACGCAGTTGGCATCATTTTGGTCAATATTCCAATCACTCCTCCCACTCGTTTGGGGCACGAGAATATTATTGAATACTGTTGCAACATTGAGAAAAGAGAGAATTATTTTATATCAACCCTAAATATATTAATCAGCATTAAAGCTCCGATAATGTAGGGTTTATAATCGCAATCAATGATATCCGAGGTTCTGATTTCACCAGACATTGATTGTTTGATTATTAACATCGAACTAAGAAGCAACACAAGAGATATTGGAGAGAGACTTCATTGATGTGAATCACAGTCTATTGAAGAGGACGACTTGAGGATTGACACTCCACACTTCAAATTTCCGCACCCCGCCAAAGAGAATAATTTGAATTTCGATATTTTAACGTGAATCAGTCCTTCCTGAGGGTCGGCGGTCGCGGGCTAGCGAACATGATCAATCGTCTGCCGCGAACGCGATTTTAACCAGACAGGTCTAGAATAACAGGGATCCGTAAAATGGAATTGAGTCGCACGTGGCTTAGACTTAGATTTATTATTAATATCGTAGTTTTAAGCCAAGGCGATTGGCAATGGATATCGTCCTTTTCAGCTTCAGTCACAGTTGTCATGATCAACACATGAACTGGTTTCCCACTCTTCTCATCTATGTCATGCCAAAATGGGCCGATGCACCTTAAATATGCCTGGATTCAAAATGCCTCAGTCACACGATACAATGGGAAATCAAGGCTCGACTGACGCATCACCGATGTTTAAATAAAATGTCTAAAAAAAAGAGAAATTTCCACAGAAAGTGTGAGAGCATTCGTATTTTCGGACTTCATTTTCCGCATAATTCAACCGTTTCCTGACAAATAATCAATTTGTCTCTCTGGAAAAGAAACTTTCGATCACTGTATGACGATATGAATTAAAAATTATAAATTCAATCATTTTTTTAAAAAATTAATTCATTAAAGATAATTTTAATGAAATATATTACAATGATTGATTATCCGTTTTAAAATAGGAATGTCTTTAATATTACCAACAAAAAAGCTTATATTTATTTCGTTCTCTGTCTCATTTTGGATAAATCAAGCTCTGGAATGATAAATATCATCAAAAATAAATAGTTACGACAGAAATCTCTGGAGAAATATTTAAGAGTGTGATTGTTTCGAATTCGATCTTGCGAAAAATATTCTGAAAAAACATAACTACAGGTATCTCATTCAATATTAAAATACAATAAACTAAAAATATTTAAAAATAAATAAATAAATGTTCTAAAGAAATTTAAAATTACCTTTTTCATTAAAAATTACAAAAACATGTTTAAGTTCTGGATCTTGGTGGATAATATGTACGTGTGTTTGTATGTTTACAAATAAAACACACTAATTTCATAAATTATTCAACGATGGTAATATACAACTTAACTATATATATATATATATATAACTATATATATATTTATACAAACAAATGTTCCGAATTTAATATTTAATTGTGAACCGTGCTGGCTGACAAACAGCTTTGGAAATGCTGATCATTGAACATTTTATTTATCAGGTTGCGTGGAATTTATCAAATAGAAATTTGATTCTCACAATTCTGTAATAAATTAAGGTTTGGTTTAGTTTGTTTTTATTAATGTCGTACTAAAAGCAATATGAGAGGACTATTGGCTACGGACCTCGTTATTTTCAGCCTCGGTCAAGTGACGAGGACGATATTTGAGCTGGCACCCCCTCTCCAAACTTTCACACCACGCCAATGGGAGGACTTTGGGCCCCGACAGATTTAACGTGAATCAGCCCCGGCTACATGGTGGGCCTTTTGTGGCCAAGACTTGAACACGCGACTCAACGAAAACCGCCAGCCGGAGCCATCGATAACGTAGCCGAGAAGCAGCCTGTAATCTGCAGGCAACTGTCAGATTCTGTTTAAGAAGTGCAAAATAATACTGCGGAAATTTATCGGAAGAGTAAACGAGTAGGGTGCTAAGCTGAATGTTACTAATACAGCAGTTACTGTCATTACAAATGTTTTTGCTCTTGCATCTGTGTCGCTTACCTGCACAAGTACTGTGTTTCTAATTGTTTTGTTGCTGTCCAAAAAAGTTATGTTACCTGTGTGTCGTCTTATCCTAAATATTTGCAAATGAAGCGTTATTTGCTATTATCTTAGTGTTTGATGGATTTCACCCATTATACAACCACGCACGAGAGAAATTTTTTATAACAGTTCACGATACGAATCCGCAGATGTAGATTGAATTACCGAAATCAGGCATAAAAAATGAAAACGTTCTATGCAAAGTTTTGCAAAGAACATATTTAGCCACCCAAGGTGCGCCTTTTTTGTTATTATTATTAAAGTATTCAATTATACATAAAAATTAAAGATAGAGATGAAGTGTATTTAGAAATGGACAATATAGTAAACTTTTCCGATATTAAAATCAAAGGAAACGATAAATTATTAAATTAAATATGATTAAGCTAAATGTAATTGAAATTGAAGCCAACGATAAAAAAAAACTGAAAAGTGATGAGGTTCGCATAAAGTGATCCAATTAAACCAAAAGCCCCAAGGGTAGCTAATAAGCATTTTAGTGATTCAAGTTTGAGTTTCGGAGTCAGTATGAATTGACGGAATACAATCATCCATCTCTTAGTTCTGAGGATAAGTTCAGTTACTTAAATTCATTATGTGGAGGAATAGTTTTGAATGCTATTAAGGATTTATCCTGAAGCAAAGAGACATCCGGTATCAATATTTAAACCAATAGGTTCAGATGGAGGGAATTGATAATTAGCACGCACATGAACCGATTATTAAATTTTGAAAGTGCTAACAGTTTCTCGAGCACCAATAGACTTTTTGGCTTATTCACCAATAGACTTTACTTTCTCACATGACCTTTTGTCTATCAATCTTTTTTAATGTTTTAATGTCTAGATCACAGATTTAACTTGTTTGACGCAGTATAGCCACATCTAGCTCTTGCGCCAATAAAACTTCACTATCATCATCATCATAAATTAAAAACTAATTTTTTAAAAATAATTCTTATTTCAAAATAATTTGTTAATATGATTCTTTCCTCAAAAATATTTTATTCTATCTTATAACTTTTAGGTGTTAAATTACTTTAAAGAAATTAATAAAATAATTATCTTGAACGCAGTTTTTGTGAAACTCATTTAAAATTTTATGATTACGTAAATTATTGACTATTCCCTGTTTTCTAAAAACCAAAATATTTAAGTTACTGTTCCAGAATATCTTGTCCATCACAAAGCTTAGAATTTTCTCTCCTATCATAAATATTACAAAAAAAATCTGCATTTTTTAAATTTAGGAGTGGAAATATATATTAGGAGTGGAAATATATATTAGATAATATATATAAGATTATTACCTTCAGGACCACCTCGTGGTATGTCTTTTATTTGTTTATTTTTAGTATTAAATATTAATAGAGTGTGTGTGTGAGTGAGTGAGTGAGAGAGAGAGAGAGAGAGAGACTAAATCCTACATTTTCACACAATTAATCAGTTGGATCGATGCAAAAATATCATGTATATAACTATTCTAAATTTTCTAATTTTCGTAAATATAGTTAACGAAAGCAATGTGTATATGAATTAAATTAACTTTCTTTTCTTTATTTGTTTGTTGTGGGTTGTGTATGTATATGTATACATATATATGTATATACATACACACGCTCTCTCTTTCACTCATATATATATATATATGTGTGTGTGTGTGTGTGTTTGTATAGGATAAAGTAATTAAAATATTATTAAGGAACACATAATAAATAAGAGACCAAATACAATCCAAAAATCAGCAGGAGAAGAAAACATTTATAGAAATAAATAAAATAGAATAAAAATTGAAATAAAATTTGAAACAAAATGAACAAACTTAATATCCAATAAAAGAAAACAAGCACATTCAGACTGTGGAATTAACCATGTTATATGGCACCAACACTCTCCCAATGCATCTTGTTAGGCAAAAAATTGATCACTCCAAAATGAATGCAATTGCAATAGTTAATATGTACACATATATTACGAAGCACGTATCTATTACAACTAAAATACATTCTCAAGAATACACAAGTATTACATATTTAGTCTTTTAAGCATTAGTTTATTCAAAATATCATGTGTTTGAATTAATAGATATCTTATTTAAAAGCTAGAGCGTAAATATATTTTTATCGTTTCCTAAGAGCATTTTCTTTTCCTTATCGCTAAATTGAAATTCATCTCCCCAAATATTAATGAGGGAGCAAACTCAGTGTCTTACCTTTTTCCTTTCCTTCACTCTGAAAAACAAATTTGTACAGCAAATATTTTCCACAAACATTTTCCAGCAGTAATTAATCATTTATTTGTCTTTAAAATCTTTCAACAGTAGTTCCACTGTGGTCTGCGTAATAGATGGCGCATTAAGAAAGTAGAAAGGTTTATTTCGGAGAACATATATTTTCACACAAACATTTCTAAGAATCCGAGTCTCTGTAAAAATAGATTGCGCTTTGTTTGTGTTTCGCCCCTATGTCTTTTAGTGGTTAAAATGCTTATGCAAATTTCAAAAAATACGGCCATCATCGACAACAAAGACCTGTTTATTTGAGAGTTACATTTTTGTGCAAAATCCTTTTTCGCTTTCTTTCGGAAGAACAGCTTTCGAAAGCCCGTATCGAGACAAGAATTAGTTTCCTGGAAGAGGTAAAGTACGAAAAGTATTCTTCGAAAATCTGTGTGTGTGAGTATTGGCACGTAAATAATTCATTAAATACGTATTTATTTCAGTTGCTTAAGATCGATGACTTTTTTTTTTCATGCAGATGTAATAGTATTCTGAATTTTTTTCCTCACTTTTCTCTGATTTTTAAATAATATTAAAATAAAAAAATGCATTATACTTTCTTAGATATTACTAACGATATCTCTTAATTTTTTATATCATAAATATTAAATTCATCCTGTTATCGCTTTGGTTTTGGTTTCATTAACATCGGACTAGAAGCAACAGAAGGGCTATTGGCGACAGATCTCGTAATTTTAAGCCTCGGTCAAGTGACAAGGACGACATCAGAGATAGCAACCCCCTCTCCTAACTTCCACACCACGCCAACAGGAAGACTTTGGGCCCCGACAGTTTTAACGTCCATCAGCCCCGACTACTCGGCGGTTCTTAAGTGGCCTCGAGGCTTGAACCTATATTTTGAAGGAGACTATGACTGGACGAAAACCACCGGCCGCGACCATGACCACTAGGCTACCGCGTCCTTTCTAATAATTACTCTGTATTCGTCGATTTTTTTTTCTGTCAATAGAGTATCTTTCTTTTTAGCAATTTAAACTTAATATTTTAAATGTATTGTTTAATTTTATCTTACGTAGTATTGAATTAGTTAATATGTCTTTAAATTTTCAAAATAATTAAAAAAATTTCATACTTTTTTCAAGCTGATTTTTCTAATTAACTTTTCAAAATTAAATTAAAATACAAAAATTATAAAGTAGATTAATTTTTAAATTATCTAATAGTGTGATTTGTTTTGCATTTAAAATTTCCATCTGGTGTTATTTTTTTAATTTTTTTTGTATTACATTTTTTTCATACTATTATCGTTAAAATTTATTTCCAACTTTAATTTAGATGTTTTTTTTCTTATTTCTGAATCTGATTTACGGAAGGCGATAATATCAGTCGTGTTTTATACCTTAACTTATATATATGTGTGTGTTTAGTTTTCTAAGAGTTTAGATTTAAATTAGAGGGGGGGGGGTTATACTTTTCCCGTTTTTTGTTTCCTCTTTTTTTGCTTGATCCGGTTATATTAGGATTCGTCTTTTGTTTTAAATAGCTATTACTGATTATGAAGGTACGGTCATAAATTATTAAGTGTCCCACTATCCTAATTTAGAGCCAGTACGAGTATTATATAGTTTTATTTCCCTTCTGTTCATTTTTAAAATATTTTATTTTTTCAATTATCTCTTGGGGTTTTTCAACATATATTCATTTTAATATTTTTTTTTGTTTTCCTCCTCATTATTTTTTAAAATAAGTTTACTTTTCAGATTTTATAATTAATAACTTTTTAGATTTTTTTTCTGTGCTTGCAAAAAAATTTGATGTTTACTTTATTTTTATTATATTCTTTTTTCTTTATATATGATAATGGATTAATATTTATTTGCATTTTTGTTTATTTTCATATTAGAATAAAATATTTACTTTATTCTACAGCTGTTGTATCTTTAACAGAAATTTACCTTTGCGCTGTACAAATCCGTACGATCGTCTGCCAAGCCAATCCTACGCAAGAGAAAATTTCTTAAATTCTTATATTAGTAAAAGTAGGGAGCTCCTCCTTGTTCCTGTCCTTCACAATGTAGTTATCGAAGAGAGTTTTATAGCGAAAACTTGTCTGCGAACATTTCCAAACAATTTTCTTTCTACGCGATGGGGTGGTCACGGTGCAAGGACGACGACTGTCTCAAGAGCTGGATGGGGTGTTAAAGAGGGAAAGTAATTGAAAACGCAGAGCGTGCGTAACACTGCGCTAAAAGGAGTTTGGAGTGAACAGCTGACAATCGGTGAATAATTAAGGAATTAAGAGAGTTGATT
Source organism: Nephila pilipes (assembly GCA_019974015.1). Taxonomy (NCBI): domain Eukaryota; kingdom Metazoa; phylum Arthropoda; class Arachnida; order Araneae; family Nephilidae; genus Nephila; species Nephila pilipes. The sequence goes on from BMAW01044884.1 coordinate 1,378,105, forward strand.
TTAGTAAATGGCGTCGTTACTCATTTGTCGTCAACTCATTTTGTGTTAATAGAAGGTTTATGCAGATAAGTGTAAATGCCAAACATAAAATGTTGCTTGAAATGAAGATAAATACTTCATTGGGTTTCTCGCAAACATGTTAATAAATGTATGAGAATTGATGCTATTGATGATGTAATTTTAAACAAGGATCCAGTGATACGAATGACATTCTAAACTGGTACCTCATTCATTTCATGCCTTCCTATACATTTTCATGTTCACTTCCCTTTAATGTGCTTACTATTCTACATGGGTGGATCATTAGTGAATCAGGACTCGAACCAGAAAATTCATTTCAGTATCACTTGCCTCGAAGTTCACTACCATGGCCATTCGACTACTACGACTGATGACGTTTAGGTCCAATCGAATTCAAAATAAGACAGTCCTGTTATCCCACATGATGACCTTGGTTTTTGATTGTTATTATTAATGTCGCGCTTTGAAAAAACACGAGTGAGTATGTTATTGATAGGGAGCTTTTGATGTAAGCCCATTATCTCTCTCAGTGCTGCTTAAAGTTGGTTAAAATGTTTGGTTCCCTTTGTCGGTTTGGCACCAAGCATTTGTTCGGAATAATCCCATTGGATTTTATAATCAAATAAAGGTTAGGAACACAGGATCTATTAGTGATGAAATTTGTGGTTTTGAACCACTGTCAAGTGATCAGGACGACACTCCACATCACGCCATCTCGAGGACTTTTAGTCCCAAGCGATTTAACGTGCATTAGCCCCGTTATACAACGATCTTCAATGACATAAGGGTTCAAACCCAAAATTGGACTGAAACAACGCCACTTGAACTCAACATGTCCACTCGACTCCTGTGTTCGATGCCCTTACCGAAATCAGGATTCGAACATATGATTCACAGAAAGCGAATTTCACATGTGTCACCAAATGATTATCTTTGGGTGACATCTCGATTTTCTCATATCGACTGAAATAATCGAGAATTTCAAAGAAAAAGGATTTATGCATAATTAGAACTTTACTTTCTCTCTGACTCTATCAAAATTATCACAAGGAAAATTACTCCTGGCAAAAATATTTTACCGATATATTTAGGAAAGATGTTATAGAATTTTCAGAAGAAATAAAATTGTTGCTTAATTCGCCTGAGTTTATTATTGAAGTAGCTGACAGAAATTTCTAATATCAAATGTATTAAAAATCGAAAAGATGTTGATTGTTCTTTGTTTAAGCAAGTCAGCTCTTTATTGGAACACTTGTTCTGATCACTCCTGTATGTCAAAATCTTATTCTTTCAAAAATGGTCTCGTGTTATTTGTTTTATTTCTAAAATGCCAGCAGCTACTTTCAACATCTTCAGAGTTACTTGTACAACAGAAAGGTGAAATCTTATCTAGGTTTTCAAGCACTCACTGAACTTAAAACTATTTGCAGTTGTTCGAACGATTTCGGGTCTTTTGTCTTGGAATCTTTCAAAACTGAATGGCCTGGGGTGCAACTGCCAACAAGTATGAATTATTTACTTCAAAAATATCGGAATATTTTCTACGTTCCTAAGTTTCAAAATCCAGTTCCTAGAGGGATGTAATATTTCTAATCGAAATGCCTCATTTCTTTTGTACATTTTTATTTCCAACAGATATTTTTAAATGCCTTCCGAGAACTCGAGAAAGAACATAAAGTAGTTACGTAAAACTACATTTTCAGCAAAAAGTGTTCTAAAACTATTTCTATGCAGGCATGCGCATGAATCATGTTGGGGCGGATGATGATAAAACTACCAAAATAATAGAATCATCAATCTGAATAAGTTCAAAGTTTAAGAAATAATTCATAACCCTCATATATTTTCGTGTTTATAGTTCAACAAAACAGCTTGCTTAAGGATCGGGTAAAATCATAACTTCAGTAAATAGCAGTTATATTTTTATGTTTTTATCTTTTGGTGTTTTATATACGAATAAAAATATTAAATGACAAAAATTGGGCACGATTTTCAAATTTCTTATTGCAGAGGAATAAAATTGAAAGCATCGTCAACAGCTTAAAAGGAATTATATTATGATTTTAATGAATGAATTAATTAACATAGTTAACTTCTAAAAGTAATTATCATTATCTATACAATCTTTCACAAAACTAAGTAGAGAATGATCTAAATAGCCTATGTTCCATATTTCCTTCCAATTAGATCATTATTTCTAGTTATTTTTGATGAAAACCGTTAAGAGCAATTATAATAAATTGCGCAGCACAAATCATTCATAACATTTACACTGTTTAGCACCATGCGATGAGTTGACCTATAATTAAATATTATAAATTTTTATACAGCCCCATGAGACTCCAAAATTTCCACAGTCATAAGTTGCACTTTAAATTTTTTGAACTAATGGAGAATAATAGAAGAAAAACTTTGAATTTAGATGCTTTATAACAGAAATCCAAGCACAAAATCTTTAAAAAATTGTGAATCACAATTTTCTTTTTCTTCGATATTATTTAAGAATTTGTATTTTAATAATAATTTTAATATTTCTTCACATTTTTAGCAAATAGTAAATCAAATTCATTAAATTTTCTGCATATTGGTGTAAACGTTTTCGAAAAAGCTAAGTAGAACAATTTGATCACTCAGATTTATTCTTGACTAGAAAATTAAGTGATATTATATCATATGTGCACAAATGCATAGTCGAGTAATTTCTCAAGCAAAAAAGTTGGTAGGGAAAAAAAGGACGAATTATAAGAATATAGTACTATTCCTTTCTATCAGACACAGGGTTTACTTTGTATTTTAGCTAACCTCATCTGCAGAAGAGCCCATCTATACGTTATTAATATGGAAAAACGTACCACCCAAGAAGTAATTCATCCGAGAACGTAAATATTTGAAATATGAAATGTTTGAACACTTTATTGGATAATTAATCCTCATAACAAATATGAAATAAGAATTTCCTGAAACTCCAAAAAAATTCGGTAAAATTCAAATTTTGTCAATCACAAAGAGGAATATAATACTAGATATCCTGTTTGTTTCTGGAGAAATATTCTGAAACAGAACAGTAGGAATGGCTCTACATTCCAATAAGAAAATCGGAGATGCATATTTACATGGTTGATATGTGGCGGCTGCCTACGTCATCTTTTGACATCATTTTTGACTGCGGAGCTGCAAGGAGAATTGAAGGACAAAAGCAGACGATCTTTTCTCCATTCGCTTATGTTTTAAATTTGTAAATGTTTAGTAAGAGTAATATGAAGAAGAGATCGTTTGCTTAAATAATTATAAAGAGAGTTCCTCCTGTGCGATTGGCAACAAAAACCATTATTTTGATTATGTGTTGTTCTATAATTTTGAGAATTAGTACTGTTGTTAATGATTGGAGGTGTTTCTTTTTACATTAAAACAAGAGTTATCTAAAAGCTCTGACTTTTGAAGTTTCTTTCACGTTTTCGGTGTCTAATTAATTTAATGGAACTGATTAATTTAATGGCTAAAGTGAAATGTTAATGTAACAGCTCTCCGGAACGACAGAAGAATTGCTTACATTCCGCACACCTTCTTAAAGGAAATTATGGGAAATTGACGGTTTTCAACATACACAATTCCCCATAGATATATTAGATTGATCTATTTGTCTGTTGTTATTCATCAATGTATAAATAACGGCATTTTGTATACCATATAAATAAACGAAATGATGTACGAGAGGTAAACGTAAAGTTTTAATTATTACTAAGAAATAAACGTGATATTTAAATAAAAACTAATATGCTTATTAATTGATCCTTAAATGCGTTATGTTGTTAGTTACTATTAGCGTTGATTTTTTTTTTCTGTTTCTGGAAACGTAGATTGAAGTAGCCTGCAGTGTATAATATATATATATATATATATATATATATATATATATATATATATATATATATATATATATATATATATGAAATAGCCTCGGGATAATAATAATATCAAGTTTTAATTATTATCCCGAGGTTTCAAAAAGTTTTAATTGTGACAAAAAAATCGAGCTAGAAATGTAATTTTTATTTATTATTCTTAAGACTTATGATGTATAGTCACCATGAAGAGATATACATTTCTCACAACGTTTCTGCCCTTTCAAATGCTGTCATTGTAGAATTCATCAAATTGAACTTTTGTCTTCTATATACTGTATATTACTTTAATCTACGGCTTCCTGAATAGCTGTTATTGTTGTAAATTACAGCTATTAATGATGATTTGTTTATCATTAATAGCTGTAATTTACAACAATAGTAGTACATAAGAATCTGTTAATATGAAGAGTAAATTTTATCCAGATATCAGGGTTATCTCTTCGTAATAATTAAAACTTTACGATACATCCAAGTGTATGATACAAAACAAATGCCAATTTAGGCATTTTATTTTACTTTCATTTACAATACTCTATTTTAATATTATGTAATTATTTCAGCTTCATTAAAGTCTGAAAGAGCTTTTTTTAACTGTTTGGTCCTTGACCATCTCCGGGTTTGTAATAACTCAGATAATTTTATTATTTAATAACTATATCTACCTAATGGAAGTATTCAAACAACTACAACCATCTAAACTTGTTACGGTCTCAAATTGATAACGGAACATTTTCATGTCATGATTAAGTAACTGAATTTGGACAATAGGAATGTAAAATTCAATCGCTTGAACTTGTGGTGGCTTCAAAATATGTATTTCTTGTTTCTTGGATTAATAACAGATTTGTTCTTATCCTCCTATGTGAGTACTGCTAGTGCATTATCCGCTGCTTTAGCTTCACTTTTGTGATGTCTTTACTTCTATGTGTGCTTGTGAAGCATCAACAAAAATAAAATATGCAAATTCTAAAGTCCACGATTTGTTCTTGATTCCAGACCACGACTAATTCTAAAACTGAACATCTACATAACAATGAGATGGAAAGATATTACAGCACATTTTATAAACATACCGACATATGATTTTTTCAAAATAATAGCACAATTAAAAGTTTTGAATAGTAGAAAAATATTCAACGTAGGAAAATTGGCAATGTATTACAGTTTTGATGCATCATATAACTTTCATACATTTTGGTAAAAATAGACCAATATAATTTAATCATTATAGCTCAAATTTTGAAATTGTTGATTCGAATTTGAATAACCGATAATGCTTGTGTTTAATTAAGGTTTGCAGAAATCAGTTTTTAACCTACCTTCGGAACACTTTCTTTCAAAATCGAATTTTTTTTTGTGAAAAACTTACGTTTTTAGTTACAATGGCTTATAAAATGATAAATTCAAAGCCATTTTCACGAACTGTTCTTATTTTTCAAATTTTGATCATATTTGGTTAAAATTTAGTAAAAATTGACATTTACGCTAAAGTTCATATAACAAATTCTAATTAATATATTTCGATTTTTGTTTCAACAATACATGTTCATAATATATATATATATATGTGTGTGTGTGAGTGTGTGTTGTGAAGCAGAAAAATGCAGTTATCTCTTAAGCATACTGCGTTATACAAAAAATTATAAATACAACCTGATTTTACAAAAAAATATATTATTTTTAAAATAAAAATAACGCCAAAATAAATAGTTATATACTGTGACATATTCAATTTTTAAAAACAAACGATTGTGATACTTTTTTAAGATATTATCTGTCCAACTTATAAAGGCAGACGATTTAATTTAATGTGATACTTTTTTTAAGATATTATCTGTTCGACTTTTAAAGGCAGACGATTTAATCTAATGTGATACTTTATTTAAGACATTACCTATTCTACTTTTAAAAGCAGACGATTTAAACTTAAAGTAATACCTTTTTCAATATTCTTTATTAAGATATTTTTTTGGCAACACCATATCATAGTTTTGAATTTAGATAATTTACTGTCAACGGATATAAAATTTAGTATTGAGTTTGGTTCCAAGAGGTAAAGACGAAAGTTGATAAGTGGTGCTTGTGTAAAATTGTATCTTGAATTTATGCTTGAAAAGATGAGCGCAAATAAATGTGATGTCCTGAAAACAAGTCAATTTTATTAATAGTCTTCAATACAGTACAATACTTAAAAGCTATGTTTGAGATTTACAATATACCTAGAGATATACAGAACATTGTGGCAAAATTTCATTGGAATATATGAAATACTTTTTAAGAAATGAGATTTTCGTAATCAAAAAGAAAATTGAAATCACAGTTTTTCAGAAAATGTAAATCTTTAAATCAAAAGTATATGAAGAAATAGTTGACAGATGCACCTACATTTACAATAAATAAGTAAGTAAAATTAAATTCTATATTTAAGAAGCCTGTTGTACATTCACATCGTTTAAAAATGAAGAAACAACTGTTTAAAATGCATTGTTTAAATTTCTATGGCTTAATTTAGGTCTAGAAAAATTCCACTTCCAGTCGCTTTAAATTGAGTTTCCAGTTTATAATCTGGGCTATAACTTAGTTTCTAGTTATCCTAAAAACAAACGCAAACCATTTTTGAAATCGTAAATATATGAGCTTTAAAAAAATAAAAAAGAAACTTTCAAGAACTTTTACGAAAACGGTGATTTTTGGGTAGAGCGGCACATAACTTAAAGAAAATCAACACTGATGTATTTCCTTCTTTAAATTATTTTATTAACAATGTACTAGAATAAAACGTTTAAACGTGTTCATGAATTAGTTAAACAGTATCTCGTTTCCTTTAAAAACTTAAAATATCTACATAACAAATGCTTTTGTGGATGTCATTGCAGTTTACTCGACAATGTAATATAATTTATGATAATGAAGAATGCTCTAGTGCTTTGTAGATGTTTCCTCTGGTAATAATGAAGAATGTATCTAATCCATTTCTCAGCCTGATCTCATCTCGGAGTTTCCCTGTACTAAAGGTAATAACTTATTTCAATCCCATCGGATTTCGTGCTAAGATATCTTCAGCCATGGAAGTTGTATTAAAACTTTTTTCACCTCATTTCAGTGGTAAAGAACTGGAAATCATTTTAATGGACATTTTATTTTTTTACCTACCTCTTTATTTCATAAAAAAAAATTTAAAAAATTTAACGGTATTATTTACAATAAATTAAAATCTTAATATTTTGAGTTTTGATTTATTGTAAAATATATTTCCTATATATCGTATTCTGGCCTATCTAAACTTGTAAACATTCTTAAATTATAAGGAAAGTTTATAATCCAGAACATAGGAAATTTTTTCCAAGAAACTTACATCTCCCTTTCTTTGGAACTTAAAAATCTTTAATTTAAGAGGGAAATTCAACATCGGTAAATAAAATAACGAACTTTGATTAAGTGTTAAGCCATTAAAAACAATATTCAAAGCAACATGCAAGCTTAATTTTGTTAAAATAAGGGGAATTATGGAAGAAAAATATAATTGAAAAAAATTAATAAAAAGGTATCCAATAAGTTTTTAGGTTAAGTAGGAAATATAGTCCAGGGAATGTTAGTTATTAATTGGAACAAAAAGAATTCAGTGAGATTCCGGCACTCTATTTTCGAAGAGAAATATATTGCTTCAATTTTATTAGCACTTTTTAATAGGTGTTCTTTAACTCACGCTGTAACTTTGGGTCAAAACCTTAAAAGTTTTTTCTAATTTTTAAAGCCCTCAATTGAGTTGAAGTTTTCTATACACGATTGTTTTGGATCATAAAATTAATTTATTAAAACTAATTATTTAAAGAATTAAATTTTGCACCAATTTTCTCAACAAGTCACCAAATGGCCGCCAAATGTGTAGTTATGATGAAGAAGTTATTGCTTAAACACTCTTTTGTTCATTATTATTGTAAGTCAATATTCGTTCACTTTACAATGTTTAATTGGGCTAAAAAATTTAGTCGTATTTATTTTAGATGATAAATTTAATAAATGTCAAATAATGAAATAAATTATTGAAACTAATTATTGAATAAATTCAATTTAACACAACGTTCCCTTTTGTACTTAAGATTTAAGGTATAAAAATTATGCTACGCAAAATATGAAGTTTGAAAGAAAACCCATCATCAAATAACTTGTTTTTTACCGGTGTTATTTTTTAAAAGTCTATTTTATACATTTTTATAAAACATAAAGAAGTATGCATCCATCTTTGAAGTCTTATGAATTTTTCTCTAATCGTGAAAAAATGTGTTCTGTGTATATGAACTAGGCATCATACAACATCTAATTTTAAAGCAACAAATTTCCACAATATTGTAAAGAAATTATTTTAATCAAGAAGAAGTAAAATAAATCATAGAAACAATTACAATAGTCATGAAATTACGCGTTGAAATTCAATTCGTGAATATTTACTCTATTTTTCACTCTAGTTCCAATTTTTACAACATCAAATTCAGAGACAATTTATATCGAATATATTTTCTAGAAAAAGTTTTGAGTTCTTGAGACTTGTTAGCATACCTTACGTTCATTATTTGTTTTTACATCATAATTATATTTGCTATTGAATGAATTCTTGATTTATAAAAGTAATAGTTTATGTACTTATTTACACGAATATTCCACGTCCAATTTTAAAACAAATTTTTTTCATAACTCCGGAAAATCAATGAAACTCCGAATAACCAAATACTTATGCTTAACGAGAAATATAAAAAAAAACACATTATCAGTGATATGTTCATTACAAAAAGCACTTTCACTGTTTACGACGCAGAAATCTTTTGAATAAATTCATATATTACCGATTCTTTGAAGAAAATCAAAAAAGTAATTGAGAAAATAAAAGCCCAGACATAAAAAAGTTAACTGAAAATTGAAACATCAACTGGTCATTCGTAAATTAAACAAACCTAAGAGTATGAACATTCTCCGTCAAAATAAGACATAATAACCGCTCATTTCTTTTTTAATCAGAAGAGAACTCGATGGCCGCGGACATGGTCGTCATAAATTGGGGCACACACTTCCAATAATTTTCGCATAAAAGTGTCTGTCACGCATCCAGCCCCAAATGAGTTTGGTGGTGACTTTTGGGGCGGCTCTCATAAACGAGGTCGTGAAAAAAGGATGTATTCCGGCACTTTTCAATGAAAGTGATCATAAAAGTCCACTCCAGACGAAATCGCACTCTTCCTAAACACGCGAGCTCGAACAATAAAGTTTCCACCACCATTTTCGGAAGACAATAAATTTGCCTCGAGCTACGTGACATTGGATAAATTGTGTGTAATTGAGAGTCGATTGTCGCTCCATGCCTTTCTTATACAATTTACATTACTCTGCGGACATGTCATGTCACTTCGATTCAGTTGACCGTTCATCAGAGAAAGTGAATGTCATATCCTGAGAAGCGTTATTCTGCGGTTCCACTTTTTGTAATAAATGTCTTATTCATTTAACATGCATAGGCGTTATTCGAACTGTACTTACACATTCTTATAAAAACCGAGATATTGAAAAAATTTTCGTTGACAAAATACGTGAAAAATAAGAACGTAATTTAGTAACGATGAAGCACTCCGCAACAGGAACAAACAAATTCCTTAAGAACAAAAGTTACATACACATTTGTCAATTATTTGAGCAATTTTCTGTAACTTATATGAGATCAGCCACGAAAACTGAAATTACTAGATTATTAATCATATTTATACAGGGTGTATCGAAATTCGTGGACAAAAATGTAAGGGGTGACAGAAACAAGCAATTTTCACCATACAGTGCATAGAAAGATGGCAAGCAGTGAACCTTTAGATGGCGCTGTATTGGAAAGCACGGTTGGTTGGTTTTATTAACGTCTCACTAGAAGGAACATTAGGGCTACTGGAGACAGACCTTGTAGTTTTAAACCTCGCTCAAGTGAAGAGAGCTGATGAAAAGCATAAAACGCGAGTTTTCTTACACGTCATCATTTTTATCCTAGATTTAAGGTGGTATAACGATGTATACCAATCCGATTTTGGTCATGTCTCCTAAAATCGAGGTTAGAAATGACGATGTGTGCTTTATACTTTCCATTACAGCGCCGTCTAGCAGTTCACCGCTTGCTCTCCGCCTATGCATTGTATGGTGAAAATTGCTTGTTTAGATGGTTTCTATTAACTCTTAAATTTTTTCCTATGAGTTTTGAAACGCCCAGTATTTACTATCTGTTACAAGAAAGAACTGTTCTAAAATAATTTATTTGAAATATTTGGTATAAAATTGGCTTTGATTTTTTGCAGGAGTCAGGAGATCGATTTAAAATATTTGTTACTGAAGATATACCTATATTTCTATTTGTGGAGCCTTCACCGAAAAATTTCGTTCAAAAAATATGATTACCTAAAATAGCTTTCGTTTCATTTACGTAGCAATGATTTGAAATTAATTTTATCAATACACAATCAAAATAAAGGAGTACTCGGTACTCCTAAAATGGTATAGAAATCGATTCTTTTATTTTTACTTATTAATATTCTAGAATTATTATCTTTCGATTAATATTAGTTTTGCACGTAGAGCTAGAAGATAGGAGCAAATGAAAAAACTAAAAAAATTTTAATGCAAAGTTTTTCAACTAACAAATGTAGCCACACAAGGCGATCTATTTTTATAATTATTACTAAATTACTCAATTAAATAAAAAAAAATTAAGTAAACGATGAAATATCGAGAAATGGACAATAGTAAATTTTTCGATATTAAAAGTAACGGAAAGATAAATTATTAAATTGAATATATTTAGGCTACATGTAGTTAAAATTAAATCAAAAGCTGAATTATTAAATTGAATATTATATCAACTACATTTAATTAAAATTAAAGCAAGCGATAAATTATTAAATTGAATATATTTAAGCTAAATGTAAATAAAATTGAAGCTAACGATAAGAAATTGAGATAAGTGAGATAGTACGCCAAAATTGATCCAACTAAAATAAAATCCCTTTGAGTGGATAATTGAAAAATATAAATAAACCAAATTTGAGATAAGACCACACCCATTGTCAAAGATGTGAGTACTTTCATGCTATTTCTTATCAAAAATTTCTCGCAAACAAATTTTATCTTAGTTTAATTGTAACTGTAGCATTTTCCTGTTATTTTTAGTGACTACAACTTTCATTACTAATGATTTGTTGTATCCCGTTTTATTTGTAGTTTGTTTATTGAGTAATTATAATTATGTTTTAGGATAGTAATTTCATGCAGTGTGTTCTTATGCATCACATATTTTCCCACAAGTATAAAATTTCGACATTATACGAAGCAAACAATTTAAAAATGCTATATTTTTTTACTACACAAACATATTTTTTACAATTTTTTGCTCTGATTAGGTTCAATTAATAACTCTGAAAAAAGTGATTTATTAAGAATATGAAGTGAAATCATATGCAAATGCAATTACATCTAAGAAAAACATACAGGACTCGATATTAACCCCTTAAGCAGTTTGCCCGTACAGTATACGTGCTACCCGAAATTGGCCTCTTCTGGTTTGCCCGTACGGCGTACGGGCATCGGTATTTTTTCCTTTCCTTTTCTGGTTTGCCCGCATTTTTCATTATTGAAAGAGACTATTTATTATTATTATTTTTCAACAGATGGCGTAGCTTGTCCATGTAAATGAAATGCTTTTCATCTGGGTTTTTCTATGTAGCGGGAAAGCGGGAACTTTTCTTTGAAATTTTTGTTCTACTGTATGCCGTGCTTGTGAATCTTATGGAAATTATGGATGGAATAGACGACGAAAATACTTTTTTGTTAGATGATGAACTACATTATGATACAGATACAGATATTTCTTCTAATTATTTGGATTATTCCTCAGATGACTCGTGCAGTGAGCTCAGCTCTGATGAAGATTTGAGTTCTTCTTTTTTCTCTTCCCCTCTTGGAAATATATTATTTTATAAAAAATAGAGGGAGAATCCATCAATCAAATTATTTATTTTAATTTTCCCTCTCACTTGGTTTGGAAAATTTATTCTTATGATATTTTGAATATCATAGTATGGTACTTAATTATATGCAATAAAAAAATATGCCCTTTTTGGAAGCATTTCTGGTAAAATAATTGACCGCTTAGAGGGTTAAATAATGAGACTGACACTGTTGCAAAGGAAGTAATCGATAGCCAAACGTCAGAGAACGATAACCCAAAACCTTTTCTTTCGAATGCAATGTCTCTCCTTCTGGAAACAAATCCGTATAGCCGTAGCCTTCTTTCGCATTAGAGTCATTTTCATTGTTTTCACCTGAAAAATGATGAGTAAAACAACAGATTAACGAATTGCTGTGAACTTTCTCATGAAATTTGGAAAAACCACTACTGACACTTGCAATTTATTGAAAGAAGTGTACGGTAAATGTTTATCGCGTGCACATGTTTCTAAGGGGCTTAAGAATTTTCTAGATGGTGAAGAAGACTTTGAAGATGATTGACGCCCAGATCACCCTTCCACATCAAAAACGTATGACACTATCGAAAAAATCGGTAATCTGATCGAACTAATAGTCGGTTTCGTTGGTTAAGTATTCGTGCAATTGTTGAGACTATAAGAATCAACAAAGAATCCGTACGGAAAATGTTATTTAACAATTTTAACATGAAAAAAATGTATGCTAAAATGGTGCCTGAAATTCTCACCTTTGAACAATAAGAAGCACGTAAGAATGTTTCTAATGACACTTTGAATGTCATTGAAAATAACCCAGACTTATTGGAAAGGATAATAACGTGTGACGAACCATGAATTTTTATTTATGACCTTGAAACGAAGTGCCAATCCATGTTCCATGTACTAGAATAGCCCGTCTTCACCAAGAGCCAAAAAAGCACGAGCGAGTAAATCAATATTCAAAGCAATGAGGATTGCTTTTTCTTCGATATTCATGGGACTGTGTACCTTCTCTGGGTTCCTGAAGGTCAGACTATTAATCAGCATAACTAGCTTCCCTTTCTTGCTGAACTCCGTGAAAGAATAAGTGAAAAATTACCCGAATTTCGGAAGAACAAGTAATTTAGCATTGTCAGTCAAGATATTTCTTGCTAAGTACAGCACCCCCAGTCTTAGATCATTTATCCTATTTACCAGATCCTGAACTATGCGACTTCTATCTGTTTTATAAGGTGAAATCTGTATTAACCCTTTTGGGACGAACGTACCGTATACGCATCACTCGCGATCGTCCGTTCACGGTCGAACGTACCAAATATGCATCACTGGAGAATGAGCTCAGGGGCCGAACGTTGCGTATTCACATTCTAAGGTGGAACGTTTTCTAAATATCTCTAAATGGCGCCTTGTGACCATTACTTTTGAACTGAATAGTAGTTTTAAGATTTTTACCTTCAATTTGATAACAGTGTGTCTTAATTCAGTATTTTGCTCATCGGCTGTTGGGCGGGAGGAAGGAAAGCGTAATGTTAACAAACTGGACTCGGCTCTTTAAACTTCCGTGTGATATACATTCGTCTTCCTGGTTTTCCATCGAATGTTTTTTATTGGTTTTTGTAATGCATTTTTTATTTCTTTCTTTTTAGAACTGTATTGTCAGTACTGTTTGATTTTGCGTTGCTTTTGGATGTATTTCGTTTACTTCTCATGTGATGTTGGGCTATTCTCGATTTTCTCTTCACTAACCTTGGGGACTTTAATTGAGATTGATTGCTGGAAATAACAATTTCATCCAAACCAAAATGAAACTTGATTATGTTAATTAGATGCAGGTGGAAATAAAGTGAAGTGGGTCAGATATAGTGATATATAAGTAAAGGGAAATTTAGAGGATAGAGGAAGAGCGTGGTTAACTCTGAGCATATTTCTAGTAAGAGGCCGATAATACCAAGAGTAGTTACTGGCGATAGCTGTTGCAGAGGATTTGACAAATCAGAACAATCTCAACTGGAAAGGTTTTGGTAAGAGCGTATTATTTCAATAATATTTGAATAGGTTGGTTAATTCAAAGGTCCCAGGAAGTGTGAAAACTCCTTAGATATTATATTACAATAATTAAAAAATAAATAGTTGAGTTGGAACCGACTTGTATGTCTTTACATAAGTTATTGACTTTTAGAGTTACTTATATTTGATTAAATTATAGCACAAGAGTCGGGTAGAAGTAATGCCACGCCACACCCTTTTTATTTCGGAAAACCTTGACTCCTATTTATAATTGAGAGAAAACGTTGTTTACCAGAAGAATTTACTCACATGATCAACGATCCAATTAATGATGAGAGTGTCATTAATTTTCTAAAAGGTTTGAAAAGAACATTTCTAGTGATTCTGATGTGGACATTTTGTCAGAGATGGAAAAGAACAGAAGTTGAATTTTCTATTCTTCTTTTAGCGCCCATTAGGCAAGAATTAACTAACGACCTCATGCAGAATAAATTCTATGTCATCTGCAAGGTTTGGTGAAGTCAAGCCTTTTTTTTTCGGAGGGGTGTTTGTGTGATATAAGCTTTCATTGCAATGTCAATGTTTGGTTATTTTCCAGTGTGATATGGGATGTGAGGTAAATTTTGTGTCTACTTTTTTTCACTAGTCAAATTTTCACATACCACAGATGTAAAGGATAAAGGTAGACTGTTGAATGTGCAAGCAACTGTATGGAGTATGGAAGTAGAGCTTAAAATTTAATTGTTTTTCGGGAAGCACTATGAAAGATTAAAGACCCGTCCGTGTTAACAAGAAGATGTAATTGTGGATGTTGAGGAAGATAAACCTGGCAAGGAAAGACACGTGAATTTTGTAATATTTTAATAAGTCTTATAGGTAGTTGAATCGGTAGATTTTGCAGCTTGGGCGTAAGTCTGAGATTGCTACGGGACTATGAGTTTTCGTTCTCTTACACAAGAAATATTTTGTATGGTTTTAATGTCTGCGATGCATTTTTCTGAGTTATATTTCGGACATCACTTATAATCAGATGTATGCGATTACTGCAATTAATACACCAAGGTTCCAAATGACAATCCATGGAAGAGTGTACAATAGAGTTCATTGCTCTCTGCTATCAGTCTGTGAATGCTAAAACCTCTGACATGTAACATCATTAAGGATTTGGAATGTATGGGTGTATTTGGCAATTTAGATAAGTAGCTTTGTTCGTAATTGGTAATTTAGGACTACTGAAAAATAACATTAAGCGTTTCATTGAAAAAGCGAGCTTTTATTTCTATTAATTATAGAAACCGATTAATTAAATTAACCGAAACTTCTGACCCGTATGCTATCGTGATCAGAAGATTCGTCGATTATTTTCACTTCATAGATGTGTAACATGTCAGGATCAGAAATTACACCAGGGCAAGGGTTTGATTAATTTATGGATAAACTTTCAGAGAGCCTAAAATTGCTTAGGTGTACAAAAATGATTTTGATAGTTTCTATTAGTGGGTTATCAGGTATAAGTTCTTTCACAGCTTCTGTTTCACCACCATTACCTTGCAGAGCCTTTTGGTAAACGAATGGAATATTTCTAAGCATTTCATCATGAGGTAAAAAAAAAGAATTCTAACAAAACATGATTTCGTTGCAGTATCATTAATGTTGAGATGGATAAATTCAGTCCTTTACTCCGGCACAATAGATGTGGATCCATATGAGCAAAAATATAATGAACTTTGGGAGTCCAACGGGAAAGACTATTAACGGTTAACTGACAATTGTTATGCTCAGCGCTAACCTGGAGATCATTCAAGATATAGAATTGTATCATCAGAGCGAGTATCTGCCGAGAAACCGATGGTACCACTTATCTGCAATCTTATTCCTTCAGCAATGTCTCTTTATGGACTCCGAAAAATCCACAAAGAGACTTGCCGCCAATTAATTCACAAAAACGGGATCACCCCTGCCACCCATCTACAGCAAAGCAAGGTACAAAGAGAATCTAAAAGATATCTCTAGGGCATCATACAAAGAACCAACAATCAGTAAAAAGTAAACAAAATGGAAAATAAAACACCAAAAATAAAGATATTGTATTATAACGAAACATGAAATGTAAATAAATTTTTTGGTATATCGAAAATTGATGAGAGAAAAACAAGTAATTTTGTATGATTAAATTGTGTAAATGTCCTGTGTATGTGTGGTGGTTTAGACTAAGGCAAAATGAAAGAAAAGGTAAAAAATGCATTTTCTATCTCTATTTTCAGCATTAATGTTGAAAATAGAGATAGAAAATAGAAAATTTTTTTATTCGGTACGTTAATACCGTGATGTTGTGGAACTAAGAGCATCTTGCACATTCTTTTCGTGCGTGTATGATAGTGAAACGCCAGTTACTATTGTATATCTGTACACATTTATCATATTAAGCCTAAATTAAAGTTTTATTTGATTCACGAGTGTCGCGGGATGAAGTGCTGAAACCGTGACTGAAAAAAACTAGCTGGGGAAATAGAATAGGAAAAAATAACAAATTGAGCTGGCGAAGGAGGTTCTGGCAGATTGAAGATGAAGTTATTTTTGTTTTGATTGGAGTCTTAGGAGTTGGAATGTGTATTTGGCTTCCACAGTCTCTTCAAGCTATCGTTATCTGATTTACTTAACGTGTGGAATATTTTTTTTAAAAAAATTGTGTTATTTTGGATCGTGGCCAGTTTTGTATACAGAACTTGCCATCAGTCAAACGAACGCATTTTTACTGGCGCAGTCGGTAAGATCGAATTGGTCCCGAATCGGCTCAATATTGCAAAGGTAAAATCTCATTTAGTACTTTAAATGCATTCTCTAGTATTTTCTTGTAATTTCTTTTTGTATGCGTGATTGTAAAACTCCAGTTTCCTTTATATATCTGTACAAATTTATCATATTAATCCTCAATTAAGGTTTTATTTGGTACATCAGTGCCGTGAGGTTATTAAACTGTGAGTCTCTTGTAATTTCTTTCCGTGTTTGTGATAGTTAAACATTAGTTTCCATTGTTTTTTGTACAAATTATTAAATAACATATTAAGCAAATTGAATAAAAAAAATGGAAGCAAAAATTGAGAAATGCACTAAAAATCTAACATATTTAAATAAAGAAATCTAACATATTTAAATCTTCTAACATATTTAAATGAAGTCTTCTGGAGGTTTTAAAAAAATAAAAAAAATTCCCTTTAATCTTCAAAAATGCATCTAATCATAGAGTGAAATATGCGAATAAAGTACTTTTCCGCAAAAAAAAAAATACTATTTATGCAAATCTCTCTATTAAAAGTCAGATTTCAAACAATTGCTTTCTGCTTGATGCAATTTCCCTACCAAACTTTTCCCAAATACCTCCGTCAACAATGCGTCATTTCCGAAGGATGTTCATAAACGCGGGAATATTAGGAGATGCGTTAATCCCACTAGAGCAAATCGAGCAATATG
The DNA here is from genome assembly GCA_019974015.1 of Nephila pilipes. Classification (NCBI taxonomy): domain Eukaryota; kingdom Metazoa; phylum Arthropoda; class Arachnida; order Araneae; family Nephilidae; genus Nephila; species Nephila pilipes. The sequence goes on from BMAW01044884.1 coordinate 1,395,494, forward strand.
CAGTCTGAGGCCATTTGAAGACGCAATAAGGCCGAGAAAATTTCACAGCACTACTGAATCTCTGTCTGCTGTATTAATAAGGTATTTGTAAGGACTGATAAAAGTTTCGTCAGAACGTCCAACTACAACTTTACTTTTATTTGACCCTTATTTCTAATGGAAAAGATTAAAGAGAAAAGTGTTAAGAGTTATTTTGTCTTCAATTTTTATTAAAATATAGTTAAATTATTTTAAATTATAGTAATTAAATACAGCTATTTAAATCTGATTTTCATTACACATTTTCATAATAGCAATATTTGTGTTTCTTAAAGAGCATCCCTGTTTGCCAAAACATTATCCACTTGAGTTTATGTAAATAGAGCGAAATTTTCTCTTACTTCCATACAAAGCATGTTATTGTGATTGTTTATTAACGTCGCTTTGAGAAGCTACACGGGAACTATTGACGATGGATCTCATTTTATTTTGACCCTCGATCGAGTGACGAGAACTCGAGTTGGCACCTTCCTGTACAAATTTCCACACCACGCCAATTTTCTGCGGGGGAGAATATAGTTATTTAAAGAAAACAAGAAATGAATTAAAAAAAATAAAACATAATTTAACGTAAATATTCAAAATTAACTTTTCCTCAACCTGACTAATTTCATTTTCTTACCACAGTGCCAAAGTCAATACGTTTTTATTCTCTACTTTATACCCAAAATTACTAACCGAGAACCCGAGAACACAGCCACAAATTATGCGAAAAGTTTTTCCCCATGTTTAATTCTCTATAAAGTACTCACGATATCCGCAAGTAAACGATTAGTTTCGGTTGTGGTGCCCTTTACATTCCATTTGGGGAGCTCGCTAAATACTTTGAGAAAAGCTAGATGACATTTTAGTGGCACATAAACTAAGGTCAAGACTAGACATTACAAAAGTAGGAGCTATAGAAATTCAAAACAAATCCCCAACATATCAATCAATATATGGAACTATTACTTTAGATATAACTAATCAATAGAAAGTATTGTTGTTCGAAGAGGCGTCACTCACCTCAAACATTTTGTACACGAAGAAACAGGAGGATCAGATAAAAAGAACGAACGTAGTACATTTTATTCTTCTGGGTGTAACTTATCAATAATTCTCCATTGCATTGCAAACGTTAAATGCAAAAAGTACTTGTTTATTAACTATATATATATATATGACAATTATTACAAAAATATAAATTGTTCAATGTAGAGGATTTGTTCAATTGTTCAATTTACGGGATATATATATTCATTTATTTAAAGTAACTCTCCCAACCAAAAAAACTGCATCCTTATAGAAAGAATTTTTTCAAAAAACTGTAAACATTTGTATTTAAATATTACATAATATTTATGAATAGTAATCGAAACAAAACTAACAAGTACTTTCATTATTTTTGCTAACACGATAAATTATACTAGTTATGTGTAGATTGCCTCATTCATTATTTGAAATATTTCTTAAAAATAATAGATGAATAACACCAGCTGTGAAATTTCAACAAAAAATTGACGGGAAAAGTCATTTCAGTCAGAAGTAGTTAATTTAACGATCAAGCATGAAACGCATATCGCATGGGCAACTATCATTATGATACTATAACTAAATCGTTGCGCTCTACGTAAATGTATTAGTAGAATGCAGTTTTGTGGTGGTTTCTTTTATACTGGAATTAATAAAACGTACAAGCCATCACACTCTTGTGATGCATACAAATCCAATGTGTGTCTCATGCAGCTTTATCACCGATAGCGGCATTACTAAAAGGGACAAGACATTACTAAAAGTGACCCTTTAAAGAAGTTTTCCGTATTGACCAGATCAATAGAATCTTAAACTCGCAATCAACAGGATCAAATCTCATTCACCATTACTCATTGGAATTCACTTTCATGTAGAAGACATCCTTTTGACACGTCTTTGAATTCAACACAACTCGCAAGCTAATTTTTTGGGGGGACGTGGTCACCCTATATCTAAACATTGAATGCTTTGAATGAATGCTATTTTAAGGAATCTTAGAATGTTCATTATGGACTAAATGTTCTGCTTTTAACTCTGCTCATTCTAAATATTTTAAATCATACACATTAACTTTAATTGATTTGGCTAAGAAAGATCAAGTACATTTATCTTTAAATTTTTTACATGATGCGCGTAAACTTTTTCATAACACATCGATCAATAACTCTCGAGACTAACCCAGAGATGGTGCTCGTAGTAAACCAGTAACCAGGTCTTTCTAGAGTACTAACCTTTGCTTGAAACGTGTCAAAATTTTAAGTCGATCGGACCAGGAAAAAGGTTTTTTTGAAGTGAAGTGAAAAAGGTTTTTTCCAAGTGGGTGCCGCGATTGCTTTCGATGGAACAAAAACAGCAACGAGTCGATGATTCAGAAAGCTGTTTATCGCTATTTACTCGCTACAAAAAAGATTTGGAAAAGCGTTGGAACGATTGTATCACCCTAAAAGATGATTAACAAAAGGTGTTATGTTGATGAATAAAAAAAAAATTGCAAAAAAAAATGTTGTTTTCAATGTTAGATTCAGGAGTTATTGATCGATGTGTTACATTTAATTTTTACACGATAAACAGCTTTTTTTGGACTCTTCAAAGATAACTGTTAAATTGTTTCTAATTTAAAAAATGAGAACTTTTTCATCTTATGTTTGGCTCAATATGTCACTTTAGGATTCAGGGCCAAACATTTCGACTATCTTGACCCACCGGTGTCACCGAAATAGAGGAATGCATTTTTTAATTTAAATAAACAACAATAAAGTTTCAATGGATTCCATTTTTGTACGCTACAAAAAATCCGTCTTTCTATTGTCATTTTAAACAAATTAAGCTAAGAAGTTGCATCAGTTTTTTTAAATAAAGTCGTGTAAGCCCATCTCATTTTGAGTTTAAAAAATCATTTAAACAACAACTTGCAAAGGAAAAGAAGAGATACTTTATCAACAATAGCACAGCATAGAATTATATATCCGAAACGTCCTTCATCTTCTTGGGCGTAGTGCCTTAAGCCCTACGTTTTGAAGAAACTTTTTGTTTTTGTTTCAATTGTGTGTGATGGAAGAGAGACCGAAATTTCATTAGGCATCCGCGCCTAATCTAGAGCGAAGCAAATTGAAGCATAACACAAATAAGGGCGGAAACAATATCGGATTTGCTCCGAAAAAATAAATTGGATCCATTTTCAAATGTGGGCAGGGATTATTTGATATTTTTTGAGCAAAGGAGATTTATATCTTGATTATATTATATAGCAGCAAAGTTATTGTTCCCTAGCTAGAAGTCGAAAAGACTTCCCAGTAGTTTTTTTATTGACATTTTCTATACGTTCTCCTTTTCTTTTGTTCCATGTGAAATAGATTTTGGTTTCCGAAAAAAAAATCAGGATTATCACTTTTGTTATTTTTTTTAAAAAAACCATATATTTATGAAACATATAATAGAAATTTATCATTTTTCTTCATTAATTTCTTTCGCGATGATAAACTTTTCTTCGAAATTCATTTTAAACGAATATTGGAAAAACTAGCTATGGCCTGCTTTGTACGTTATCTATAAACTACCCTTCAAATAGAATGCTTAAATTAATAATGAGATTATATGTATATATAGTGAATATATAAATCTCATGCTGGTCATACTAGAATCTTTCACTACGATAGAAACGCACGAGGTGGATTTAACAAAACAGATTGCGCTTTTACTTATTTGCTAACATTATGACCAGTGTCAAAAAGAAGTGTTATTTAGAAAAACAAGAGAATGAAAAGTTGTCGTATACAATTGAAGCCACTCTGATGTATAATTATTTTAATGGAAAAATAGAAAACAATGTGTATAAATTATAGATAGCAAAATAAAAGAATCATTTCAAAATCTCATTTAATTTTAATTCATGAAAAGAACTTCATACCAGTAGTAGGAAACGTTATTTTCTTCTCTCTTTCAACATGCCGCAAGGTATTTTATAATCATAACCCGAATCGATATATATCGCAATGTTACGAGTAAAGAATACAGGAATATAAAAGGTAAAAATAATCATTAAAGTATAAATAATATTTACAATTTTAAAATACCAATAACATTTGGAAATGTTTATATTAATAATTAGTCAAAAACATTGTTTAAAATTGAAGATATTTATAAGCTATAACACAATCACAACAGCTTTAAAACACGGACCACTATAATAGAATAAAATAGAAATTTTTTTCCTTTAACTCTAACGTTGTTACATAACTAATAGTTTTGTTAAGAATAAAGAAATGTTTTCAGATTACTACTATGGTTTGAACTATGTTACAAAAAAACCTATGAATTTCTTTAGCATAACCTGTCTTATTTCTCTCTTTTTTGTACTTCATCACTGAAAGTAAAATATTATGTGTCTTAAGACAGTACAATAAAAAATAAACATTTTTTAGAATATAACCTCCTTACTCGTCTGGACTTAAAATAACCACCACAAGGGATTTTGTCAACTTCAAGCTCTATTATAAGGCTATATACAAATTAAAATAAACAAGTGAGTTAGGAAAAGTTAAGTTAGGGAAACTGAGTAGAATTAAAGCTTTGAGGGAGCATAGTTATTAAAGTAAATTTAAACAAAAGAATGACAGGATCGAATAAAAATATTCAAAATAAGTTGATAAAATATTAGAAATTCTGTAAATACCTTACTCTGTTTGAAATAATTATTTTACAAACTCCTAATAATTTTGTTTAAAATTTAATGAAACTGAATAAAGCAAAATGTTTAATGGAAATGCCCAATTTTTATATATATATATATATATATATATATATAAAGAAGAGACATAGAGAGAAGAATGGACTTTTATAATGCATACTTGTACCGCATTTCTAAATAGTTGATTCTATAGCTTATCCTGTTTGTACAGGTACTGCAGTCTAAAATATAAACTTATTTAAATTATATCTTAGACTGCAGCACCTGTACAGGCAGGATAACCTCCAAGGCAGTTTTAGGCAGAAGGATAAAGGATCGAAATGTATGATATTTGGGTGCCTCGCTAGGTCTAAGCAGGGCCTCCAAACTCTGATGTATAAAGATGTGAAAAATAGTAATGTGAATGGTATTTTTTCAGTCCTTTCATATATAGTCAAGGTCAATAGACAATAGTGTCGATTTCGTTCATGAATTGAAATAGAATAAAGTTGTATTATTCTTGTTAAAAAACACTTTTTATTAAAATAACAAGTATAAATAATAACACAATGATTGAATAGATTCCATTGAAAAAACTGATATTGTTTATTCAAAAAATAGTTACATAAATACAAAATTCGCGAAAATCCTTCCAAAATGACAAGATGCGAAACAGGTGTCAAAATTGAAATTTTTTCAGAGATATTTATCTTGACAGCCTCTTAGATAAAGTATTTCTTACACTGGCAGCATGGATAATCTCGTTGTGCCCCATTTTCAACCGATTGTTCTAGCTGCTATCTTCTTTAAGTAGACGTTTTCAAAGTAAAATTTTGTTTTCAAAATATCGAAAATATTTTAACCGATATTTCCGAGAAATGTACCAATAACACGAAACTCTCCAAAATGTTTGAAATTCTCTGCCCTCCTCCACCCCACACAATTTCTTCGAAGTATCGAGCTTCTCGAATAAAATGCTCCCGATGTCACAAAAATAAACGAAAAAATTCTGAACCACACCATGATTTCTATTCGATTCGCCCACGTATCGATACAAAAAATGGAATCGATAACCCAAAACCAACGGAATAGTAAAACTTTTTTGTTCGAGTATTAAATGACAATCACTTGCCAATCAAAAACGATAGAAGACCAGGAAATGAAAAGGAGAACCCTTAAAAAAAAAGGACAGACGATTGAACTCTGACATTTTTAAGAAGAGAATTCGGCAAAATTTTTAACAGAGAAAATAATGACTTCGGAAAAAAAGGATTCCACTTCAATAATCACCTAATCAGAGAGATGAAATTGGAGTTTTCACTTTATTTGAGTTTATTTGAGAAATAGGCTCCTCAGGGTGTCCAGATAAATAGCCGCTTAGCGTGCCCTCCCTTACAAGTTAGTGATTGATGATAAAGAAACGAAATTACTCATCGTTTGTGTGTGTTTTTCGCCCCCCCCCCATTTCCCTCATTCTTTTGTTCAAAATCGTTGGTCTGGAGAAAAACACAAAATTACCTATAATTCGTTTTCCCTTTCGAAATGCTTATCGTTTTGCTCAATTATCATAAGTTGAACGGAAAGATCATTCAAATAAGCTAAAAATAATATTTAGCAAAAGAGAAATGAAAGTCTTCGTCTTTACGCCCATGTGTATTTCTACAGGTCAGTTTTAACGGCTTAACGGAATGACTTATGATTTGTGCAAATGTTGTACAAACATTGAGACAGCAAGTGATTAATTACCTTATTTAAGGGTACCGGGAAGTCCCTAATACTCCCATGTTAAATTCACCAATTTTATGTACCTTTTCTCAGAAAAGGTGCAAGATAGGATAATGAAATTTTTATGGATGTTAGAATAAAATGTTTTACATACTTCAACATGCCGTTTTCATTTAATAAATTAGAAAAACTATTATTTATTATTTAATGAAAATATCTTTTAAATTAGTATTTTTGGTTCAATTTCAGTGCCTAAAATAAATAATTCTCAAAAAATTATCAAACCCCCGAGTTATAAAGCATGTAGTAAACATAATATAGATGCCATTAAAAAGTTAATTCTTAAGTTTCATAGATGCTTAGAAAAAGGAACATAACCATAAAACTGCAGCTTCACAGCTCTCACGCGAGCTGTATACTGCCTCTGTAACCTGAGTTTCACGGTCTGCAACTGACTGAAAGCTTCATGAGAGAGAGAGAGAGCTGTATGCCAGAAGATCCGTTGTTTGCGTGTAGCTCATTGCAGCACATTCCCTTTGGTGGAACAAACAATATGCGCCTTGGAACAGACATCAGTGGAGCACCGTGCGTTTTACAAACGAGTCGAGATTCAGCTTGGACACTGACTGGACGGCGTACCTGTACTGGAAAGAGTCAGGGACACGATTCTACGCCTTTCTCATCAGGGAAAAGGATCTTACGATAATGGAGGTGTAATGGTTTGGGCAAGTGTTATGTTAGATGATCACCTGTTGGTGTTAGACAAAGCTCCCAGATTACAATAAGTTATAATGAGACTTCAGAGCCTTATGTTCGACTTTTCAGGTGCGCAGTTGCTCCTGGGTTCCTGTTAATGGATAACACCCCTCCCCTCCCATGGGACTCAGTTGGTCGACTATTACTTGACCTGGATAGAGAGGATATTTGTTGCATGAATTTGCCGACCAGATCATCCGACCTTAACTTCACAGAGTATGTTTGGGTCGCTCTTGAGAGAGCAATTGTATCTAGCCATTCCCCCTAGATAACCATTTCGGAGCTAAAACCTACGTCCTTTCCAGTATGTCGACACCCTATATGACCTGTCTGCCTGTGAAAGGAGACCATATCCCACATACTATACTCATTTTTAATTCAATATCACGACTTTGATTTTGAACAACCCTGCACTATGAACATAATTGATATTATGTGTACATAAAATGACTTTTGAATGGTGCGTCTCTTTCTCTAATATGATTGAATATTCATAACAATTTTCATTAAAATCTGTGCATTAGTTTTGAAGAAATTTTAAATAATGTGCAATTTCTCTTAATTTTGCACATGAATTTATATATATGCTCGTATTCAAAAACTCGTTTCTCAAAATCTAACTTTATTTGTAATTGAAAATCAATACAATTCATAAAATTTAAACATATTGACGAATGATTAATTTTTAATATATATCAAGCTGTAAATGTACATTTAAAAATCAATTGAGCATTAATAATTTTTGCAATTATAAAATGTCTTAAGATCCCTGATGAGATATTTGTAAAATTTGAGCTAAGTTTTCTGAAATATTTGTAGCTAAGTTAATATACAATTATTAAATTTGTAATAATTTGTATCAGATTAATAATTACCTTTTTAAAATGGATGTATGTATATTACTATTTCTCAGAATGGAACTGTCATAACTTGAAATTTAAATGAATGTCTTATCATAAATATTATTTCCTACAGTTTCTTCTAGTGGTATTCCTTTAATCTGTTTAAATATTTCAAGATTAAACTTATAGTAAATTTCTTTAAGAATGAGATTAATTAAAGAATTAAATTTTTTTTATAACAGATCGGTTTCTTAGAATTATTTTGCTTATATATATATTTAAAAGAACATGCTCAATATTTCTATCACCTGGATTTAAAAAAAGTGTTCAAATTCGTAGCTATTCCAAGATTGTTTATTTTGTTATGTAATCGCTTAATTATATTTTTAATTATAGAAGCCTTATTAGTTTATTAATAGTTTCTTGTAGTATTGATTGTAAACCTTACCTGCTTTTATAATATAAGTATCAAATCTATTTGTTATGGTTCTAAATTTAATGTTAAAATGCTATATATCATTTAAGACGTGTAGTATACTCGAGTTTCTCAAAGTGTGTGTGTGGCTTTTAGGATTCTAGTATACTTTTCTGAAAATCTACTTTATTCATAGTGATGATAGCTTGCAGATTATGAAATATTGTTATCCTGTACAGTTAACGTAATTTTTCTAATAAACGCCAACACATTTCAGATATAGCGCAATAACTATATCAGAAAGCAAAATTTGAAACCTAAAATATAAAACTTAAATTCAATAAAATTCAGATTTTTATATTATAATTATGTTCAATGTATAGAATGTTACACTTATAAGTATTTTGCATTTTTTTTAAAAAAAATAAATTCATATATTTTTTTTAAAAATTGTACGGATTTTATGCAAGATGTACTTAAAAATAAGAACACGATTTACAAATGTAAATATAGTCATTTATACTAACTGATCATACATAATCATTTATGTTTACAAATGCGATCACGTAAACAGATCCATAAGTATCAGATATCGTAATGTTAAAATATGGCTTCCAAGGCTATTAATTTTTAAAAGGTTAAGACTATATAAACTAGGCGTTAAATAAACTTATTTTTAGTTATGAAGACGTCTCAGTTATTATTGTTTGGTTCGTTTTTTTATCTTCAAAAAAGTTTGTCAAATTGACTCTTATTCTTCAAACACTAGCCGTAGTCAGTCTTAATTTGAGAAGTACGTGGAGTGTTGCAAACGATAGTCTCCAGACCTCACTTCTCTTCCGAGTCGCAAACTCGTTTTCACCCACTTCTGTTAAGGATACACTCAAGTAGAGGACTTCTTTTGTTATATCTCTCAAGCCGAAAGTTTGCGAGTTTAGTCTGATTTTTCCCCTTATCTCGCGTAAATCTGCTTTAAGCAGACGTAATAAAATGCTTATCTACACCCTGATTCTAAGACCTATTCTGACCTATGCTAGCCCGGTCTGGTCACACTGTGCTAACACTACTTTTGACTTATTAGAAAAATCGCAAAACTCCACAATTAGAACAATAGCTAAAGCCCAATGGTACATGAGAAATACAGATATTAGATTTTCACTTAAACTCCCCACACTAAAAAATTTTATCAAAAAACTTTCTGCAAACTTCTTCCAAAAAATCGATACTTCAAATAATAAAACCATACAAGAAATAGAAAAATACACCCCAATAAGAAATAACCCTCAACTTCATAGACCCAGAGAAATCTTAATCCTATAATTTAAAATTATACAATAATTTAAACTTTCTAAAATCCAATACTAAATCACCCAACTCCCGCGATCTTAAAAACCAAAACTAGCATCATTAGCATCCGCCATCCACCCCTACCCACACACACTTATATACTCAAACAGCTCACCGCGCCACCGACCAATCACAACCCACGCTCTTACTGCGACCAGACTGAGCAAGCAAGCAGGAATTCAATAGACTTCTGCTGCAATATTACAATTAATTCTCCATTCTGCAATTAAATTTGATCATCCATTATATTTTTACTTTGTGATAACTTTACTTTCTGCAATAACTTTTTAAACTTTTTAAATTCCCTATAATACTCTTTTTTCATCAAACTATTGCAATTTTTAAAAAATAACTTCCATAATAATTCATTAACTTCTGGGCAAGTGAAAAACCAAGGTTCAGTTCACCAATCATTTTTAAGCCATTTCACAGGGGATAGAAGCCCGTGAGGGTTAAGTTCCCCGAAATAATAGTTGTCGCTACTCGGAGTAAGACGAGCTTCTTACCCCCCCTCCTCCATTTGTTAGAGTCTGGTTATTTCGAAATTAACCGAAGAAACACCACTGGACCATTGGCCCTCTTTTTTGTATTTTTCTTATTTACATTTTTTGTATTTTAGTAAAAATGTGTCTCGTTAAGAAACCGTATTTACTTTTGAAGCTATTTCTCGGAGAAATTTAAAGTTTTTTTTTTTTAATAAAGTGAAAATAATGCATTTACCAGCTGGCTTCAATATTAATATATACTTCAAGTACTTACATTACAATTTTTCGTAAAAAGAAAAAAAGGTGGGAGATACTCGTACCTTTTAATAACTTTCGCAATTCTCCTGGCAGCTGGATAAAATTGACATAAATTGCAACGGCTCAAAGAAAATTAAATTATTGTATTAAAGGATTAATCGATACACTTAATAAGGATAGTTAATTAACTTCTAAAATATCAATGTCTTCCATTATCTACATCGATTTTTTTTTTTTTGCGCATCTCAATTTTTCTCTCGTTCTCTTTCTCTTTACCTAAATTTCAAATGTTATAAAATTTTGTTCAATAGTTTCTGAATTATGGGGGTTTAAGGGGTTGTATCTTCTTCTATTAAGTGAATGTCTCAAACATTTCAAGTTCAAAAGCCCTATTGTAAGCCATGGATTGTTAAGAAAAACAATTACGTAAAAAAATGTTAATAGTATCGCAGAATATTTTACATATTTGGTTTAGTCGTGTCATAAAAACTTAATACCTAAAATGTTTCGTATTTTCCCTCCAATAGTTCAGAAAATATCCAGTTTTGAAATTATAATCATAAATCGCAATGTAGTAATATAATTTCATGGGATTCAGGGGGTGCCTATTAGTTTACAGAATTTTCAGCTTCATTTAACAGGTAACGTTAAAAAAAGGGGGAAATATTTAGACTCGTTCACTTGAAGAAATATAGCATATGAGTCACTAATAGTTTTTTCCAGAATATTTTCCTGGTCGAGTTTTTTGGAATATTTCCTCCTAATTTTTCCTAATGATTGAATTCCAATGACATTTGGAATATCAAATATTAAGACCAGTGATTCCCAATGAGGTCGGCATTACCCACTGTAGAAATCTAATTAAGCGTTTTTGTCTAATTTATGAACTACGAAGATCAACTGACAAGCCCTTGGGCAGCATTAGCGATGTTAAAGGCTTGATTAATACTAGAGTCGTTCAATAAGCCCTTAGAAAATTCATGAGATGGCACTCGTAGCATCAAAAATGGTTCGCTTTAAGTAAGCATCATGACTCGAAAGACAGCTGTCTCCGTTACTCGTATTCGTGATCATGAATTTCAGAACTTTCGCACTTCAAAAACTCTTCGTCATAACTTTTCCGGCTGATGAGATCATCTTTACCTTTTTTGGAAAAGATCCCCCGAAAGCAAACAAACGTTTTGGTTTCTGCTTGACTTCCGGCGTTTAATAATCAATTTAGGTCTCACCGACGGTACCAACTCGACGCAAAATGACGGCAATAATTCGGCGTGGTAAAAATCAAATTTTGATTTAACTGCAATGGACTATCAAATCAAAACTAACTTTTGAATTAATGTCAAATTTATTTCGGCTTCATTTAACGCATGACAGCACCCAATGATAACAACAATTTACCTTATTGATGCCATCCGTCTTCAAATATAAGTACTTTCCCCCTTCATACTAAGATTCATCGAACACATGTTCAACACACAATGTGCGAGTGAGGGACTGTTGGAATTTACTGTGCAAGAGACAAATCAGGGTTTTTTGATCCAGTTCAACAAATATTTCTAACTGTCTCATAAGCAAAATCATGTCTACATTAAAAAAAAAGTATTGGTTCGTTGTAGCTTTATTCTTATTCCTAATCCAATTTCGGTTAGTGCATGAACGAGTCGCAGCATGTGCAATATGTAACGAATATGTCAAAGGGAGCTCCTAGCCTCTTTTGGCCTTTATTTCTCATCAGTACAGAAATTAAGAGCTCAACATTGCATTTTTCCGTTTTCTCAGTAGAATTAAAAATACCTTACAATTTAAAAAGTAGAAGTGCAAAATTTTAGAGAAACCGTTTATTTTAAAGAAGTCTAGATTAAGAATATTCAATTTTACCGAAATTTAATAAAACTACCTAGAAATTGAGAAAAACAAATGAGTTCTTAGTTTTGGATGCAATATGATAGTGAATTTTTTTTGGCACAAAAGTCAGATGTGACCATACTGAACCAAACAAGGTGTAACTGTGGTCTGGACGTGTGAAAAAATTGAAAAAAAAGATGAAAAATTGTTAACAAGAAGGGTCAAAAATAGAGAAGGATTGCTAGGGTATTCCAGGATGCGTCACTCGTGTTTACCAAAAACAGTAAACCCCACGGAAAAGAAAAAGATCACTGGGGGGCCTCGGAGTCGTTTTTAGTTTTGGAAGCTATCTAAGAGAGGAGCGTTCGGGATAGATTGAGTGTCCAAAGAAGGGATAGCAGCTGTGAGTTTGGAGGGAAGTTCCACACTCTGAGTTCAACTAAGATCTAGAGCGTGGACTCCGATTGGCGGGGAGGTAAAATCAGGACTATGAAAAAATTTAGAATTTTTCTGTAACAAACGAAAATCGTCCGGTTTCTTGCTGCAGAAGTCAGGGACGGGTGCTGGCGCGGTTCAGCCACAGCTGAAGGAAAGAAAAATCTCAAGAAATTTTAAGTCCTCGGGGCAATAAAAGTTACTAGTAGTATTATCGCGGATGTAACTTTCGATTACTTGGAGAGATGAATTTTGAATATCTCCGAGATCATTATAAAATTTAGTGGTTTTTTTCCCTTCAACTGTGAAATATTTAATTGTTGTTCTGAGATCTTCATTTCTCATGAACCATCATGCTATACAAAGCTTCCGATTATACTGTTTTGAAGAATTTCAAGTTTATTCGTATAGGTTTGAGGTGCTGGCCCCCAAAGAGAGCATGTACAGGTTATGTGGGACACATGCGCAGTACACGACATAGAGCCCCACAGTGTCTGTGCGTTTGTTCCGGCTCGATCAACAAAATTTATATTTAAAAGTCTTGACAGGGCCTGAGAAGATTAACATTTCCGCCGACATTCCACATTGTTTTTCCAAACAGAAAGTCAATCCTAAGGAGTTTCTCATTTTTCTTCTCAATGTTAAATTACTGATTTTAATTGTATGGAATAAACTGCGATTAAACTGCATTCGAGAGAGAGAGAGAAATATTTTGCGTGATTTCTTTCTTTTCCAAAATTTCGTAAATATTTTTGAATATTTATTAAAGATCTGAAAACTTCAACAACATTATTTATTTCATGAATAAAAATCAGGAGTGTTTTTATAAAAAGTGACGGCAAACAAATATTTTTTCGGAAGTGAGTGAAATTTGAGATTTATAGCACATGCATATGGTACATTTATGTGTATCTGGATAGTTTAGTTTAGTTTTTATTAACGTCGCACTAGAAACAACACGAGGGCTATTGGTGACGGACCTTTTAATTTTGAGCCACGGTCAAGTGACGAGGACGACACCTGAGCTGGCACCCCCTCTCCTAACATCCACACCACGCCAATTGGAGAAGTTAGGGCCCTGAAAGATTTAACGTGCATCAGCCTCGGCTACACGATGCTATATGTATCTGAAATGTACAAGCTAGAATAAATGAATTAAAAGAAAAAAAAATTGGCTGGCAAGAAGGAGGATCAAAACTATAGAAGATACGCTGGGTATCCTATTGGAAGTGTCACCTAGAGGAATATCATTTCTGGAAGATAGTGTGATTGCTTATTAACAATCGCTCTGAGAAGTAACGCCAGGGTTGTTAGCGATGGACCTCAGATTTTATAGTCATGTTAAACCCTAGTCAAGTGACGAGAAAGGTGCTTGAATTGGCACCACCTCACCAAATTTCCACACCGAGCCAGCGGAAAGACTTGGGAACTTGACAGATTCAAAATTCATCAGCTCCAATTTCCAGTGGATCTTTTTTTCGGAAAAGAAATGTGAATATTGCCCCCCCCCCTTTTTTTTTTTTTCTTTTTCGAGAAGGAAACGGTAAGCCAAACATTGTTGGGAACATGTGATTTAGACTGTTCTCTGCTTAATTCTGCAAGGAAATCAGATTTCATAGTCGTGAAAAAATTCTGTTTCAAACTTTATTTGTATAACATAATTGTAATAATTCCTTAGCAACATAATTTAGCTCTAATTGAAGCATTGACTCTGACACCAATTTTATCTAGCTACATTGTGAATTGCGATAATAAGTTGATAATAATAAGTTGTCCAATTATTTTTGACGACTCTACTTTCTTATACGGTCAACAGACGCCTTGGCAAATAAGACAAAACCTCTTGTAAGTACAAATCTAAAGCGAAGTGTCACATTTCATTTACGTAGTTTATGTACTGATGTATTGATTTTTTAAATTTTCTGTGCCAAATGAACTGAAATGTTTTTACCCGATTAGTTATTGAGGGATTCTTGATCAGTCAAATTAGTAGAAAATAGGAAACAAATCAAAAAGCGATGATTCATTTAAAGTAGCGATGATGTTTGCGGTGGAGTGATGCAATTTTGTTTCAAAAATATTATTCATTTGTTTGTTATCCATTTTCAAATTTTTCTAGTATTAAATATGAAACGAATTTTTAAAGATAGACCACCTACATTTATTTAGTTAACAACAATAACTGTTATTGAAAAAATATATGTGCAAGCAAATGAAATTTTTCCCGAAGTCTCTTAGAGAAGTATATAAAAGTTTTTCTTTTTAGATTCAATATTTAATAATTTTGATTTTTTGTACTTTCAAAACATTTTATTAGTAATTTTTAATTTATTTTTATTCTCTCTATTCATTACACACACATATTATATATATATATACTGTATTACATATGATTTGATCCAGTCGATCTCTTTATTATCTGGTAAAGATTGTGATTCCTAGGTCGCTGGTTGTGATGATCTCTATTATAAAAACTAATCAAGTAGAGTGGACATAAAAAAACTAGCATATAAAGAAACAACGGCTCTAGGCAAAAATGAAAATTGAGATAAGAATTATGAAAAAAATCCTAAACCTCATTTTATTGAAATCTAGAATTTGCTTTTTCCAATATCAAAGATTACTTTCAGAGAAATATCTTACATTTTCCTTTTCCTAATATATTTATTTAACTGTGCAAGTTAAAGCCAAACAATTCATCTTATGAAAATGCTTTCTAGGCAACTGTTTGAAAAAATATATCGCATATCACTAAAAAACAGTATATTTTAATAAAAATTTTAAAACCATGCTTTTTGAAGGATACAAAAGTTTTTATATTCAGAATTTGGTTATTTTCAGTCTATTACTATAAGTGACGCTACATATTCAATCCAATCGAGTTTTAAAACTCTTAAGAAGAGTTGCACAAATTTTGACCTCGCAAACCATTATGTGGTCTTCTCTCCTTTTTTTTAACATAAATAAAAAAAAACTATGACGATCCGTCATAGCCTATTATGTTATTTAGCATGATATTCAAACATATCCAAAAAAAACTGTCAGTTTTGTGCCTTAAACTGGATTTAATTTCCACAATGTGTAAAAAAAAGCAAATATAAAGTTTTAGATAAAGTAATTTTTAATGATATTCTTTATTATTAAGTTTAAAAAATTAACTCAATTTTTTTTCTTGTGCAAAAACTTTGAACAAAAATTGTTTGGCCATATATTCACTACACAATTTATATAAACATATTTTCAATATCAGTCGTTTCTAAATTTGAATTAAAAATAAGCTCGAGTTAAATGAGAAAAAGGTACAAATAACAAATTTCTTCTTTCGTACATATTCATTGAAAATGTTTCTACTATGTGATGAAAAATCAAATTAAACAGGTCCAAGAGATGCGCAAAGTTCCATGAAAACTTTAAAAATTATTCACGGATCTCTTCATTTTGAAAATTATTCCGATTAAACACAAAGTCAAACGTTACTAAAAACGCAAAGAAATAGTATGAAAACAAATGAGAACGCCAAGCTTCTCAATTTTCGTAGCTCGAGTAGTAAAAAAAAAATGCTGAAATTTCGTAATTGCCGAGCAATGGGTTTTTGTTTGTTTGTAGGGAAGTCCCGCATTTTAATTTCTTACTTTGATGCTAATCAAAGAAAGAAATATTTCCTTCATGAATACATCTCTTTGAAGAAATATGTAAAATTCCTTATTTTTCAAAATTTTCTATGAATGATGAAATATATTTAAAGAACCGAAAATATATTAAGCTCGTTAAAAAAATTGTTTTTGAAAGCAAACAATAATTTTACAACGAATTATCGTGGAGTGTATTTTTAACTATCATATTTTATTTATTAAAAAATGACTGATTAAAGGATGCCGGCCTTTGCGACAAGAAAAAAAATCATTTTAAATGTAGTGAATAATACTAGTTTAAAACTTAGCATTCTTGTAACCTTAGAATACAGGGTTATAAGAAACATCCTTTTTTACATTTTTAATTGGATGGAAATAAAAAAAATAAGAAGTCTCAATATATATATAACTGGGTATGTCTTATCTAAAAAGTCCTTTAAGGAATTTTCAATTACGGAAATTTAGTTTAGTTTTTATTAACGTCGCCCTAGAAGCAACACGAGGGCTATTGGCGACGGACCTCGTAATTTAGAACCACGGTCAAGTGACGAGGACGACACCTGAGTTGGCACCACCCTATACTAACATCCACACTATGCCAACGGGAGGACTTTGGGCCCCGAACAGATTTAACGTGCATCAGCCCCGGCTACACGACGGGTCTTTGGCGGCCAAGGATCGAACCCGCGACTGAACGAAAACCGCCGTTCGCTAGTCCAATACCTTGACCACTAGGCTACCGTGGCCCTAAATTACGGAAAACTATCCTAATTAGAGAGGTAAAAATACAGCGTTTTCTTATTTTTGCAAAATAAATAGTAATATTTTGGTTACATCTTGTTAATAATAAATTGTCTCCTATATTATGGATCTAAACTGTTTACTTTCGTGGTAACTTTAAAACGATATTTAATACCCAGAAAATTACTATTTCTAGGTACAGATGGGACGAGAGAGAGAATCCATTGATACTATACTTAATAATAATATATATAGGTCAGTTGAGTAATATTTAGCCATACTGTGCCAAACACTTCATGATGTGCAAAAAATATGAATTTTTGATCAAGATAAAGCTGTGTAAATATAATAAAGGGAAAAAAGAGTTAAGAATTGAAAATCAAGAAATATCCCTGGAAGTTTTTCTCAATTTTCGTCTCTGAGAGAGCCTCATTCATGTTCATTAAGTAAACACACTCGATAGGGAATATTCCCAAGTGTAATGTTTATTTTTGGAAAGATAACTCTGATAACTTGGGGTAATAAATACTGTATTTACCAAAATAAAGTAAGTTTTGAGGGGTACAACATTCAAAGGAAATGATCAAAGTTTCATAATTTCAAATGTAGTATCCAAATGTAATATTTATAAACCTTTTCGATTAACCTTTCGAAATAAGAAAAATGAAATGAAACTGATAAGATGCGTATTGATGTGCTATGCCAATGACACAGTAAAAAATGCTAATTAAGTAAAGCTGTTATATAAGTTGCCTGATTAACTAATGCAATGTAATGACCTTTCATACAGTTTTACAAAGTATAGTTCAATCATAAGTCGATTCCACATCTATATCCCATTCGAAATGCTATTAACGCCGAAACAAACTCTCATCATAGAACAATATGCAGAAAAAATAATTGAAAAAATCAATGCTTAAGGGAAGAAGGTGCAATAGAGTTTTATTAAATACCAAGGGGTAAGGAAGAAAGAAAAAGTTATGAATAAGGAAAATGTTCATAGCTACTTATTTAAAGAAATTCAATTTCAAATTTTTTAGTCAATAAATTCAAGATAAATCGATCAATAAATAAAAACTTAAGAGAATTTTGTATTTTCGAGGGATAAACGAAGCCTGAGGGGGAATATGATGTCAACACATGTACACCTGGATGTTACTGGTGACGAACTTCGGTCAAATGACGATAGTTGAACAGGACATCCCACTCTCCTTACTTCCACATCATCTCGACATTTTGTGAGCATCAGTCTTGTTACCCAAAGGGTATTCAATGGCATCAGATCTCGAACCCGTGGCTTGACAGAAACAATGCCAGTCGTGACCTCAGGACCATGATCTCCTGGCTGACATGCTTTATGTACAGGGGAAATAAAATAAGTCATAATTCTGCAAGACCAACTGAAATCTGCAATTCGTCAAAAGCGACGAAAACTGCTTTGCAAGAGAATTCCAGTACTCCACAATGATGCCAGGCCTCTTACATCAAGGATAACAGAAAACATCTTGCCTTTCAGTTACTTTCCTAGCCTTCGTTTCGCCCTGATCTGACACCATCGTATTGCACACATTCGATACCTTACAGGAGATCTAGCAGGAAATACAGACCGAGCAAAGAGAGCAACAAATAGCTTCCTTTGCATACGTGATACAGAAGCTGATTGAACGATATCGAAATTGTATTTCCATGCACGTTCTGAAATCGAAAAGTGATATTGATAGTTCTTGAGTTGAAAAATGTTACGAGAAAATTACACACAATTTTTGATTTATCTTCGTATGTATTATCCGTATCAAATGAAATTAATTAATTGCTAGTTTCAAATTGAAATATAAGTATCGATATAAAAATTCTAACGAGTTTTATAACTTGTTTCAAAGATGAAACTAAATTCTATATAATGTTCTTCAAAAAAAATTAATAAATAAATATAAAAAGTAAAACCATTGCACCTACTTCCTTTTCAGTTAAGTTGTTTGCGACTGAAAGCCCCGCGCACAAGTACTTAGTTCTCGCTTTTTTCAATCGCATTTTTTTCTCAGCCTTTTATCTTAATTCCCGAGTGGAACAACAAAATTGAAGTAATATCCGTTAAAGTGGATGGCCGAGGAGAAATTTCATGGTTCAAATTACTTCATCTACTGTCGATTTCCTTTTCAGCATGTTGCCATCCCAAGAGAGAGCTCCACTTTTCTCTTCCACGCAGGAACTCTCCAATTGCCTTGAGATTTCAACACGCGACAAATTTATTATAACTGTTTGGCTCTATTCAATGTTTTCATTTGGGAGTTGACACAAAGTTGTTTAGGAAAGAGAAACCGGAATCTCGGATGGCTCTCAAATTTCTTTACATTTCCCAATTTTCTTTTGATAAGTATTGAAAATCTTATCCTTAATTTTAAGTTTCATACCTCAAATTATAGCTGTTTAAAAGAGAGAAAAAAAGTCATTTTTCTTTTTTGTGAGTTTGTTGGACGGTAATTTACTTTCAAACCAATGATTAGATCTGCTTTTGTATTATACTCTCTTTCATTTATTGATATAATCAGAAATTTAATAGCAGCGGCTTACTTTAAAAATATAAGAAATTCGGCTTAGTTTTAACTATTACGTACATTAAACTCTTACTAGTATCATTTATTATTCAGACCAATACTAATCATTTTCTCTGGACAATCTTGCTCAGAAATTTGATTGTTTTGCAAAGCATTATTTGAATTAGAAAACCTTTCATGTTTTATGCAATAATTTGTTTCATATTATTTATACCTTTCATGTTTTATGCAATAATTTGTTTCATATTATTTTATTATGTCAGCAAAGTATAATACAGTGATAAAAAGGAAAACCCACGAAGGCGAAGCTTTTGAATACTTTCATACTTTTTTTCTCCCGAGATCAGTCATGGCCGGATTTTGCGCAGAAAACAATATTATTTCGAATAATATATTCTCTGATGCCGCATTCACAGACACATTCGAAACTCCTCTGTCCCCTTGAGGAAGAGCACAGACCAACCCCCTAACCGATTCGCTTCTATTGCCAGCTATACGTCTTTCACCTGTTCTTTACTATAACATGTGCAGACTTGTCATTTTACGATTACCACGATGAAAGGAAACCTGCCATTAAAATCTGATGTTAACAACCGCCGGAATTCACCGACAAGTATTCTCGACTACCAACTGCGCGGAAAGAAATGAGGCCTGTTTTCAAAGAACAACATAGAGGAACAAATGGCTTTCTGATACAAGAATTATAAAAATAGGGCAACTAAAAAACAAAGTCATTACTTTTCAAATTTCGTATGTTTTAGTTTGATGAGGTGCCATTACCTTCAAAATCGACCCAAATGCTTATAACTATCGACCAAATTTTCTTTTTTTAAATAATGAGAAATATTTTTTTCTAGCAACTCAATGGGTCGTTGTTCCATTACCTTTTGTACTCCCCATAATTTAATTTTAAATTTTTATAATTTCAATACTGTGTAAAATGAATCTATTTTTTCTTTCGGTCATCATATGGAAGAGAATGCTTAAATTTGTAGTTCAGTATTCTTCGAATATGTTTGTCTATAAATTTGGCAACTTCAGTTAGTACAGAATTTTTCTATACAACTCATCAAATCCAGATACTAAGACCTTAGCGATGAATAAATTTAAAATAAAAGAATTTTAAGTCTTTGATTCACAATATCTAAGCCTTTTTTGATAAGATAAACAAAATAAAATAAAACTTCAATTCGCAACATTTCATAATACTTTAAACGCCATGGTTCGATTACAACAAAACAATTTTAGTGCCAGCGACATATACTAATTTGCAAAATTAAATGAATTTGTACATTGCATAAGAGTTTGCACATATAAAGAGAATAAATTAGCACATTCGTTATCACCATTTTTAATATAGTTATTATTGATAAGGCTGAAAACATTAGTAGCATCACCATCATTTTATATTTTAGACTTTAGAAAACTCAAAAGTTGAATAGGACCCAGAAAGGAAAAGCTGAAATACAAATTGGTAACATTTAATTTAGGGGATATTTAGAGTCAAATCACCATTGTTCCATTGAAGTATCTTAAATCTTATTGAGGTGTGTTACAAATATTCCAGCTTTAATATAAAATTCCCGAACATATTTAACCCTTATGAAAAATCGGTAGTCTTTAGTGCGTAAAAAACAAAAATTAGTAGTAAAACCTTTCCCGTGTCAACGAAAATAGACACACAAGCCATTTACCTTCCTCCAGAATTACTTAATTCATTATAACTTAATTAAAATCGCATAAATTGGTTTTGCTTTTACTTTATTTATTTCAATTAATTTTACTATTTTTTTAATTATATGTCATTATATATAATTGTTATATTTTTGGTGTTTCTTCGGTTATGTTATGCGGCCACTGTTAACCAATATATTTGCTTTACAAATTCAGGGCTTCAAGCTGCTGATAAAAAAAAAAAATTTCATACATTATAAATAAAAATGAATGCCACGTGTTTTTAAAGATGTTAGCTTTTCATGTATTACCGAAACGACCGTAAGAATGTGCAATTTAACATTCAAAACTCGCCCGAGATGCTCTTTCGAAAAGAAAGCAATATTTTTATTAATCTAATCGAGTTTGCAGACAATGGAAGAATCGAAGTTAATGTAACTTCCTAAATAAAATAGCGCAGAATCCGAATTTGACTGATTTCTTGGGGGTTTCCCTATTCTCGTTTCTTTTGCATAGCATATATTATAGAGACGATTAGTATTTTCTGGGACGCAGGCATTGAAATGAAGGCGAAATGTTTCATCATAGAGAAAAGTGGATGAATGTGTTTTACATTATACGTCATTTAAGTAATAACTATGGATATTTGCAACAAATGAGTAAAATATAGTTAGAAACAGGAATTCACGAACAATTGAATTTTAGGTAATAAAATTACTATGTAAGCATGAACATAATATATTACAATTGTATAATTAATCAACGTCAATTTATGGGTTAAATAATGTGCAAGGATCTTTTTTTCCCTTTTATAACAACAAAAAGACGTTACACGAATTAGTACTAAGTTTTTACATTGGTCTACGTGCAGGCCAATGAATTGGGACAACTTTCAATGACATCGATCACAGGAATCTAGTCCACGAAGCATCAACTACAAGCCAACAAATTATAGCCAAATTTTATGAAAAATTCTTTAAAACGTACATATCTGATATAACAAATTAAAATGCAGTTTGCAATAAAGATTGACAGCACTCGTATAACGTTTAGTTCTTTTCTCTAATGCAAACATACATTTAAAAAAAGCAACGATCCCATACTATTCGTTAAAGCAGTTTTTTACTACGAATAAAACCAAAATAGAAACAAATATCTTTTTTTCACTAATTACTGTAGCTTACATAAAATGTGCTGTATGTGGGAACGTATTTGTGTAAAACTCCGTCAACCCTAAAGTAGCAATTCCAATCCTATCCAATGACATCATTGTCGGGTGACATTTTTCTGGTTTGACAAAAATTCTAAACGGGATTTAACACACCTACCTTCGTCTTTTTTCATACAGGAAGTGAACTTAAGAGTTTATTTAATGCCAATAAATAATTTACTACGTTTTAATTCAAGTAATTTTCTAAATGAAAAAATGGAATTTTGAAATATATCAGTGTATTGAGAGTTTTTTAAAGTTATTTATTTGCTACAAAATTTTTCATAGAATTTAGTACTTCATCCCTTGGAAATTTCATACAAAACTTCTTGGAAAAAAATTTTAACAGAAAAAACGAAACAATTTGATCATTTCTTAAAATTTGCTCCGAGATATCAAAATAATAAAATTATAATATTACAGGAAAAATATGGGCCCTATTTTAAACGCCTTTCAAAATTTAATCAAGTGAGCAACTTTAGTTAAAACAGTTTTTAGAAGTATCATGTTTTAACGTTTCATCTGATCCTAAGATTTTAAATATTTCTAAGAAGGGTCACCCAGTTTGTGAAAATTCTTATTTCTCATTTTCAGGGGGAATTTTTTCCCAAATCGCAAGACACGCATCACGCTTATCCCAACTGCCTTAATATATTAGACATTAAACACTTTTCTGTTTTAAATTTTTTGGACAAATGTTTCGAAAAGCTATCTAAATTGATTTCACTCATCTCGTATCAGTGCATTGATGGAATGATTATGGCGCTATTCAAAATATCAATAATTCGTTATGAAAAATTGCATAGCATGAAATGTTAACAACATTTCAAAGGCCCTCCTGCAAGATATTTACTTGAATCTAAGAGGATTTCCGTATGCTAATTAAGATATTTTAATGCAACGTCCTTTTCAAAAGGAACTCTCATCTCATATTCATTGGCAAACAAACATTAGTCGAAGAGTTGTTACCGCTCCCTCCAAATGAGATGCAAATGTTGACCCGAACGTGCTTTGGGGTAGTAGAGACAGCCATTCCCCTCGAATGAATTACGTCATATCGTGAAAGGATATGGATAGGTGAGAAAAAGGCGGATTTCTAAAGCTTTTGAATCAAAAGTGCTTTCCATAAATCGAAGAACTTATTTAACGTTTCAACACTCGGAAGCTTATTTTTCGGGACTGAGAAAGCGATTTCAAAATATGTCGAGAGAAAAACTTCTTGAAGAGTCCTTCATATAATTATCTTCATTCATCAGTGTCTTTTGAAGTTCGATCTGAAAAATCAAAGTAAACAGAACAATGGCTCGATTATCGTGTGTTTTCGATATCGGTGTCTTATACTACGATTGTACAATGGGGCAGAGCCTTAAATCTTATAATCGGAGAGTTGAACTTATAATTTTAATTAAAATGTAAAAGAGATTAAAAAGGAGTTTCAAAGACATTTCACGAGAGTCGTATCGGGAGTTCGAGTCTAATATCCGTCACAGAACCATATCGATTGATTGTTGGCTTATTAAAGTCACGCTAAAAGTAACAAGAGGGAAGACTCGTATGAAATTCGTATTAAAATGAAACTAAGCATCTAAATCTTCATATGGTTAAAGTTAGAAAAGAAGAGAATTAGATCAGATGAGATCATCTTTATCCTACCGAATCTCTATATTGCGAGGTTCGTCACAAATAGCCTTTGCTTGGTTTTAAAACGTAATATAATGAATCTCACCAACTATTCTGAATAACATTTTTTGGTTTTAATTTGTGTTCTACAATCTATTTAAAATTTTAAAAATATTAAGAATAGCTTCTAAGACATTTTACGTATTAAATGTTTAATTAAAATAATATGACTCAAATACAAACAAAATTTCGAAAGAAACAATCTCAGTCACATAATTCTACATGTTTCACAAAAATTTCATTTTGGAGCTGCCCACTCGATCTTTAGCGAGGCCTTTCCAAAATACAGTTCACAGGCATACTTCACTTACACATAAGCACTATCACCTGAAGAATTTAAGACTACAATTACTTCCATTCTTCAGTAAAATGAAAGCTCGAATTCTTGACCAGATTAATGGTATAGTTACCAAATGAGCTATCAAGACCGATCCTTAACAAAATGTAGTATGACAGCGGACTTGAACTGGGCTCTGTCCATTGACTAAAGGATCAGAAAAAATGAGAATATTTATTGGCTTCAGAGTCAAATGAAAACGGAAACAATTAAATTCAAAAAAATTGAATCAATCCAATTAAGGATTTTTCACACTTTTAAAATTCATTGAGTTAAATATATTTATGCTTGTTTTAAAAATTTTGGAGTGTTTTATTTAAAAATGGTTACATAAAATCAATACCAGATTATTTATTCTTTGGTTTGAATAATTTACTATAATATTCCCAGCAGCTTACAATTTCCTACGGGCACCCGCCGGTTGCTAGCAGGCGTAAAACCTACGACTAAAATTCTTATGTTCCTTTACTTCAATGGGTTGCTCCAAAACAGGGGGGTTGATTGACCCTTGGAGAATAATTTAAAATATTATTACGAATTCGATATGATACTTCCCTACAATGGCTGTCTTATAAAGGAAACGAGACATTCACAGAGATTTTATCAGTCAGTGAAGAAAAGTTTAAGCAACGACTCCTTAATCTTAGCGCCGAATTTGGCGGCCATTTTGGCAACTTAGTGAGAAACTTGGTGACAAATTGAAAATTCCAGAAAGTACCCAAATCTAATCGATATCTTAATTGGGTAGAAAGTTATGGACTTTTCCTGAATTTTCCATGTGACGTTACATTTATGCGGAATATCTGTAAAAATAAATAGGAAAAGTTTTTTAAATAAATCGAAATTAGCGAAAAAGTAGATGCAAAGCGGACGAAATAAAAGGTCGTGAATCAAACCCAAATCTGGACTCAAGTCAAAACAAAGATGTTTAAGCCATTATTAGAGCGAAAATGTCAGCTGTGTTGTACAACAACTTAAAAGAATATTTCGAGATTCTTGGATTTCAGAAATAAGGTAAAGATGTTTTGAACAGAAGGATTTTCAATGTTAGTGATGATGCAATAAAATTTCTGAGCATTTTGCTGAAAATATTTTTTAGTTGTAGGAAACTCAATTACATCGAAGACGCAAAATACTTTTTTTTAAATAAAGCCCACCTTTTCATAAATTTTTAAATAATTTTCAATTTATTGCAAATTAGTCTCTAAAAAAAGAATAATTTAACAGAAATATTGCCTAGCCAAAGATATAGATTCAATAAAAAGTTATTTTTTGAAAAAATTAATAATTAATTTAGAAAATATTTTTAAGAAAATTGAACGAAAACTAACAAAACATTGCTTAAGATTTCAAAATAATAAAGCAAAGCTTTTAATTTAATCAAATTAAACGGAATAAATAGTTGAATAGTTGGCAAAATATAAGACAATGAATTGAAACATGTATTTCACTATATTCGATTCGACACGGTATAGAGAAGCGATAAAGCGTAAGAATGGTTAGCTATGTTACATAAGAATTTAAGAGAATATTTAGAGATTTTGTGATTTGAAAAATATGGTAAATAAGATTTGAATAGAGAATTACATATTTTCAATAAATATGCGGTAGAAAATTTTTGAATGTTTAGTTGCAAACATTGTATAATAATATGAAGCTCAATTGATCGTTGGAAACCATTGTTAAAAAATTCATTGGAAAACTAAAACGTAAATATTCTGCGAAACACATACAAATGCATAAAAAAAACTATTTTTAAAAAATCTATTCTGCTATTAAGAACAAATAACTTAATAAATTCAGCGATCTTAAGAAAACTTCCTCAACAGTCTAAAAACAAATCGTGACGTCCTGTGATGCCCCATGTGACAAAATAAGGCGCAGCAGACACAAAATCTACCTTGTCGGTCCCATTACTTTAAATTTACATTAAAACTAAAAATTATTGTTAATATTAAACATTAATAAATATAAATTGTCATTAATTAATATGAACTGGGTTTTGAAAAATATAAGGCAAATTTCGAAAAGTTCGCTTCGAAATGTGCACAATCAAAACTCATAGGTTCAATATATCAAATTTTGTGCTTCTGAGTTATTCAATTTTAGCGTAGACGAACGCATAAAATCTTATTAATATACAGATTGTGTACAGAAATCGAAGAAATTAAAATAGATTATTTATATGATGAGAATCCTGTATCAACGCGGAACAAGCTTTCAATTAGAACAAGGATGCGTCATGCATTTTTTCAATATCACTCATTTTTAAATTATTAATAGAATGTTTTCGCCTTCAAATTTGCCTTTTTCTTGCAACACATTTAATCATGTAATTGCCTTTTTCTTGCCACACATTTAAATTCCTATTTGGATGCATTCTGTCATTCATGTATGGAAATATTAGATAATAAATTTAATATGTTTTTCTTTTCTCTCTTTCTTTATGAAACTTAATTCCATAAACAAAGCATATGAACCGGATGAAAAGAGAGATGGAGAAATGAAGGGGAAAAATTGAGTTTAATCTTATTTTGAGAGTAGGGATATGGAAAGAGTCTTTTAGAATAAAAGCAATAATAAAATGAAACGTTTCTCAAAGGTATCAGTTTGCTTGACGTATTGTTTGTAAGAAAATGATAAATGTCTCTTCTGTATGATAAGCACGAATCGATTCCTCAAAACAATGCCTTCTCTATTTCAGATAAGAGATAATACTTCAAACCCTGTAATTTTTTTGTTTGTTTTCTTTCTGTAAAACTATTAGTACATACGCATTGAGAAGAGTTTCATTTATGTTGAAATAAAAAAATATAAAAAGTACTGAATCTTGCATTTATATAAAACTGAGTGAAAACATGAATTGCTTACAAATATGTAGATATATTAAAATGTGAATGTCTTTTTTGCTTTCTTTCGTTCTGGTCTATATGAACAGGCTACAGACGAATAAAATAAAAAAAGTGTAACAAAGGATTCAAAAACGGCAATCCTTCATTGATGATGTTTCAAACATCCGGCAATTGATAACATTTTAGAAAAAAGAATTACAAAATTGTATTTTCCACATTTTAACGTAATTATTTTCCAGCATACCAAATAAAATATCCCGTTATTTACCCTACCTATTTCGTCAAGAATTTCAACATTTTGCGTCTTTTCACCCAAATTCGTTTTATATTAACGACTTGATTTGTTATAATGGTAGTTTTTAAAATATGCATAAACTATTTGAATAAATATAGCGAAATCAATACAAAGATTTTTTGAAAAACGGAAGTTCGCCAAATTCGATTCTTTTGCTTACTATCAAATCCCAAAAATGCAATGAGTGAAAACGTGACTTTGTTAATCACCAAAGACTAAAATGCTAATTATCCTTAACTGCACCAAACAATAAGTATCTGTGATCTAGACATTTGACAAAAATGAGGGAAGGTAAAAATCGGTTTAGCTAGACAGGTCGAAAACAGAGACCATTTACTAGGGTATCCAGGTGTGGCGTGTCACCCATGTTTAACAAACACAGTTAGAAAAAAAAACACTTTTGGAAGAAAAAAGGTAACTAGAATACCTTTAGGTCGGGATATTTTTTCTTTCCAAAAGAAGATCTGCTTGTGAGTGGATATTCTATTTTGAATGTTATTTAAAAGTTAGTAACAATTTAAACAGCACGACGAGAAAAAGGTTTGAAAACAGCTTGCTTACAAAATTTGTCATGTTTTAGTATATAAATACTTAGAAAATAATTCAAATGCGGGTGAATATAAGTTCTGAAGTCAGAGTGATCGAATAATATTAAATTTGATTTTAGTGTTTCTTTTGTACTGTGAAGCAAACGCAAATATTTAAGTCAACAACATAAATGTGGTGTAAAAGTAGCATCTTCTTTCAAATTTTTCAAGCATTTTTTTTTCAAAGAAATCATTAAAATTTGAATATTTAAAATTTATTAGTAATTAAAAAATAAAGACTTTTTATTTGATTTATTACATTAGTCAAAACAATGGAGAATTACTAAATATAAATTGAAAAATTTGTTTTAATCGGAGTGTCGCATCGGGATTTTCTTAATCGATATAAGATTCTGAATTAGAAGGACTTTAAACGTAATACTGTATTTTTTTAATACTTAATACTTATTACAACTGATATTGATTTCAAAATTCTTTAATTATAACCTGCTTTAAATCATAGAAAGAAGCAATTGTAATAACAATAGAGAAAACATAATTGCAATTATATATATATATATATATATATATATAGGGGTGGATGTGGGTGTGCAAGCGCGCGTTTGTGTGGGAGTGTTTGTGGGTGTGTTTTTGTGTGTAAGCTTTTGTGTGTGTGTGTGTGTGTGTGTGTGTGTGTGTGTGTGTGTGTGTGTGTGTGTGTGTGTGTGTGCGCGTGCGTACGTGCGTGCGTGCGTGCGTGCGAGTTTGTGTGGTTGTGTTTGAATGTGTGTGTTTTTGTGTATGCTTTTGTGGGGGGGTGCGTTTGTGGGTGTGTTTGAATGTGTGTGTGCGTGCGAGTTTGTGTGGTTGTGTTTGAATGTGTGTGTTTTTGTGTATGCTTTTGTGGGTGTGGGTGCGTTTGTGGGTGTATTTGAATGTGTGTGTGTTTGTATGTGCTTTTGTGTGTGTTTGAATGAATGTGCTTGTGTGTGTTTTTGTGTATGTGTTTGTTTGTTTGTCTGTTTTTATTTGTGTGTGTATGCGTGTGTGTATGTATGTGTGTGTGTGTTTGTATGCGTATGTATGTGTGTGTATGTTTGTATGCGTATGTTTGTGTGTGTATGTTTGTTTGTGTAAGTTTGTGTGTGTTTGTGTTTGTATTTATAATTCGTTGATAATTAATTACTTATTTTGTTTTCAGTGATTAGTTTTTAATTTTATTCTTAGGTTTCTATATTCTTGGATTATGTATTATTTTACTTTGTTTTTAGCATTGGGGTGGGGAGGGGGTCTGAATGAGGTTTCGTTTGGGTTTTCATTAGACAGAAATTGAGAGATTTCATGGTTTTGACAGTTAAAAGTTTGTTTTGTAGATAGTAGTTTAGTAAAAATACTTATATTTATGTTTCAAATCAAAAATTAGTTAAAGGAGAAAAAGAATTTGAAAATGGGGCTTTTAAACAAAAGAATAAGATTTGCAAAATAATAATATTTTTGAATAAAAATTATTTTAAAAATAATCATGATAACTTTTGTACATTTAATTATAAGTTGGGTAATAATAAAATTAAAATATTTTAAAAATTTTAACCTAATAAATTTAATAATAAAGATATAAATTCTTAGCAACATAATAGTTCTGGATGCAAAACTTTTTAGATGATTAATATTGATTAATTTAATACAAACTCTAAATATATATTTTGCGAAACACATTTAATTGTATTTACCTAATAGATTGTAAAATATGTAACTGTAAATACTTAGTAAAATTTCAAGCAATATTAATAGAATAAATGTAATCAAACATAACACGAAAGCTTTTAAAATCGGGTACTATCATCTACATATATTTGAGACTGTTGATATAACTATAGTTAAAAATATACTTTACATTTAAAATTAATTATGTTGGGAACGTTTTTTTACTTGCAATTATAATTCAATATATCCTTATGGAATAAATGTTTACATTTTAATAAAAATATTTTACAAAGTATAAAACAAGTATAGGTTTCTCTTTATTTCAATGTTAACAATTTTTCGTCATAGATTTTCATGCAATTCCAGTATTTATGGTTTCTCCTGACCAATGCATCTTTTCTTGAAGTAAAAAGTGATATCCACAGTTAACAATAAAAACCAAAAAAAAAAAAAAAAAAAAAAAATTGAAACAATCTGCAGAGAGCATAAATTGATGAAGATTATTTTAAGCTGCATAAAATAAACTTTTCTATGACATGTTTTACAGGATCCTCGCTGAAGAGAGACTCAAAATTTTTTCTACTGATGTCTTATCCTTAATTTTTCTTTCATGTTTATTTTACGTTGCTTGTAATCTTCTTCTCGTTCACTAGAAATGTTTAATGATACATTTCTTCAATTCTACTTCGTTATGGGTTTTACTTTTTCAGGTGTTTTTTATTCATGAAACTAAATCTTCATCACACTGCAATCTGTATTTCTAATGAACCTGAAGTATCATTTTGAATGGTATGTTCCATCGTTGTCATCCACATCATCCATATTGGAAATACCATTCACTCTAGCAGGTGGCAATTCACCTATGTCTACAATATCGTCAAGGTCTTATCATCTACATCTGGATCATTATCCCAATATTATTCTCAATAAGTTCTCTTTCTATTCGTGATTTTTTACCCATAATTAATCAAACTAAGTAAGTCAAAAATATTCCTAAGAATACTAGTAAAATAGTCATTTTATTAAAATCCAATCTGGATGCTTTCACAATGAGATTTAAACATTCCAAAGCCAATAAGATTTAAACATTTCGACAGACAAATTCACTGATAAACGTTTTTCAGGGCTAAGTTCATTGGCCACATGCACGAAACTTACAAAACTTATCTTGCCCAACGGACAAAATGGATTAGCGAGGACGTCACCATAATAGTTAGAGATTTATGTGTTTCAAACCACTTGGTAACCCTCTGATATATATAATAACACCTGGTATCTCTTTCTTTCCTCTCTCCTTCATATTTATTATATTCAATACTTTCCTGAAAAATAACCTTTTCAGAAATATTCCAATAGCAAATTGCATCAAAGGAAACAAAACTCCTATTTGTAGGGCAAATTATTTTACATTACAATAACTATGAGCCCCAAATGTATTTCTTAGATGTTCAAACTATACAGTAAATAATTTGCTCAAATTTATTGGGATTTTATTGAGAAAACACAGGTAGTTATAGCCTCTATGAGAAAAAATTATTTTCAAAATAAATTATTAGATATTCTCTTACCAAATAGGCAAATGTGAAAAAACGTCATTTACAAGCCGATTTTGAAGGAAAAAAGTGTCAAATATATATATGCATATGTTTAAATTATACTAACAATTTTAACTATCCATTAAGAGAAGACTACGATGTGAACACGTAACTTTATAAATAGACAAAAAGTCAGAAATTAGGGTGGAGTAACATTGAAAACATTAATGATCCCCAAATGGGGACCATGGAAGGAGATGAGTTATGTCTAAAATCAAAATATTTTCTTAACTTTTGTTGTCCAGGATATTTTGGGTACTAAATTAATGATTATGTAAGAATCTAAGAAGTTTCATCAAAAAAGTCGCCTTTAATTAAAATGAACATCCACATGTGTGTTACAATGTGTTGATTTTTTGTGGCGCATGTGTAATCTATATTCATGTGTATGGATTTATAAATGCTACGAAATTGGAGTCCAGTTAATGTAATCAGCTAGAATGCTGAAAATTTATCTGTGAAACGAAAGCTAAACGTACCTGAATAATATAGCAATACAAAGAAATAATTTCTAAAGCAATTTCAAGAAAAGAGGAGCAGGGGAGCGAAAGTCACGCAATATTTCACCATTTTTTCAATATGTTTAGTATTTTTTTTGTCGATATTTTGATAAAATGTTAAAAACTGAGATTTTTCAAGTTGAAATTTTCATATTAGGAATTTTTTAAAAAAATTTATTTCGTATATGTCTTTTATTTGAGTAACTTTCTACTGTTTAACTCCATTAACTTTGAATAATTCTATTAGTGGGAAAAAAAAGAATGTGTACTACTACGTCATGAAACATTTTTCATATTTGTATTTAAAATTTATTTAAAAGTTATTCGCTCTGAAATTTCAAACTTCGTGATACATAAAAATAAAAAAAATGAGAAGTCATTAAACTTTTGTAATGCAGCGGGTAGACTCTTTATTTTCAAAATTTCATTATTGAATACCACATGCTCAGCTGTTAATAAGAAATGGGGTCTTTAAAAAAACAAATAAAGAGCATGTTTGGAACACTTTTGCACCCCACAGCTAGACCACCCCCTACAGAACATGTAACTCTACGAAAAGCAACCCTCCCCGGGGGTGTAAAAGCTTATTGAGTAAGTCGGTTGGCAGCTGTGACATTCCTCGCATCTCCAGGAAGTAAAAATTGAAATGAAAGCGCATGCCCAAAGATTAAAGAACAAAAGGAAGTTTTCGGCGCGGGTTATTCGCCCCTCTTATTCAAGCCGACTTTTGGCATCTTCTATTCAAAGTGTATAGTGTTTTATTATAAATTTAAACTCTATATAATTGCAATTCGTAGGCTTCCGTCAAAGTGTAAAATCAGAAGGAATATAAAATTCTTAACTCGGCACGAAAGAATGCATTTAATGCTTTGCTAAGGCATATTTAGCCACTTATTGTTCAAAGAATTGACGTAGCTTTTAATTAGATTGTAAGAAATTTATTTCTGCCAACTGAAAGAGATAAAAAAAATAGATCTGCTTCTTTTTAAATTTTCAAACCAAACTAGAATTTAAAGGCTTACGAAGATTTAACTTTAAGCATTTCCCTTCATTTTTAGTGGAAAATAAATTTTGAATCTTCCACCCTTTGGATTTGAAGATTAATTTATATCCAAAGGATTAATTTGTCGCACGAATAGAATGTAAATTGTTTTTAACATCGCAACAGAAGCAACACGAGTGTATTGGTGAGAGGTCGTGTAATTTTTAGTCATGTTCTAATGATGACGATTATACTTGAGCTGACCCTACCTTCCACATCGTGTTAACTAGAAGACTTCTGAACAAGCCAGATTTAAGATATATAAATCTCTATATAGGATGGGTCTTTAATGGGACTGGAGACTTATGACTGGACTAAAATACTGTCGGCTACAATGATAACTACTCGGTTATCAAGAACATTACGCGCTCGAAGAAACCGTACTCATCTGTTTACCTATATGCTTGTCGTAATCTTCGGACAGCAATCACGAATCTAGAAAGCATATCAAGGCTGGCAATGTTTTTGTAGAACTGAATATTCAAGTTCTATTTTCACCATGTTGAGGGAAGCTTTGTTTCCAACTAAAAGAGAGACCACAAGTGTCTAGAATATCAAGTGTTTCATTTCAAAGGATCAGTGGAGATTTAGGTTTTCAATATGTCCTTAAATGTAAGGCGGTCTCATATTTAATTTAAAATTCAATAATGCTTAAGGAAAAACCAAAAAAAGTAATAATCCTTTGTTTTATTCAGTTGACAAAATAATTGGAATTCACTTTTGAGCAAAACATAAGGATGTGAGGAGAAATTCTAGGCAAATAAACACCATTTTTACAATATTTAAACCATTAGAAAACAATGAACTCCCATGCGGAAGAATAAACTTGCAGCCAAATCTTGTGTAACCTTCAAGCCCGAGATTTTAATGGAGAGGTTGACTTATTCAATAAAGAAAAAGATGAAAAAAATCCTACATTACTCTTATGTAAAACCCTACTTTACTCGTATATCTGGTAACAACAATTTAATTAAAAGTTGAGGTTATGGAAATTAGTCACAGTAGAATTTTTTTTCCTAGATTTTTTTTGCTTCAAGAAATGTTAACCCGATCTGTAATTTTAGAGCTTCTTCTTAAAAAGCGAATGTACTTGGGGGTGGAAAGTGAATGGGTAATTCAACTGAAACTCAACAATTACATCAAATCTCAGAATTTCAATTATGCTTTAAGAGTTTAAATTATATCAAGAACTAATGAGAAAGCCTTAATTAAATCAAGAACTAATGAAAAAGTAGTTTGAAAATTTATAATTTACTTACAAATAATAAAAATTAATACGCTTCATTCAAAATGCTGACTAATATTTGAAATCGGCATTCAAACGACTATCTCTAAGAAATCCTTCTCAAATGCTATTTTAAATATATATTTCATTTTCTTGCATTTTGAGCTAACCAGGTTTTACTTCTCTATACCTAAATCCACTTTATTATCCGTAAAATAAAATACTATTTTAATTTTAAGAGCATATGTTAGAATGTACAGTAAAACATATTTGAATAAATAAATATAATAGCTGAACTAATATTCCTCTGAATTGGTTAAAACAAATGTTTCAGATAGCAGGCATGCGCAGTCTTCCAGTTCTTACTTTCCCCAGTAACTTCGCTTCTAATTAACAGTAGAGGCTGGCTTCGTAAAAAGGGGCGGGAGAAATGATGAAGCGCTTCCATGAGCATTTAATTACATCGAGACATTAATCTCTCTCCGAGTTTCCTCAACTTGGAGACGTTTAGAGGCGGTAGAAAGAATAATGGGTAAAACATTGATACTTCCGAAAATCGGGACTGTGGAAACGTTGAGCGGATCTAACAAATATATAATATTTATTTAATGAAAATACGGAAGTTTATTACTTATTATGAAATATTCACTGATTAAAACTGACTTTTATATTACTCAAAGTGTTTTTTTATCAAAGTAAATAAAACAATTATATGTTTTTAAGAAGCAAGATTTTAATTATAAATATTTAATCAACAATGAGCGAGTGCATTTCGTAATGATATCCAAATCACTCAAGTTAAAGTTTTCGTCTTAGTACTAAAGAATGACACTTGAAGTACATGATGGTGGTTATTTGAAACCAATTTCGATTAATGAAAAGTTGCAATATTTGTTGTATGTGTTAAATTACTATATCTCACTTACTTTTGAAATTAACCAAGACATTTACTTGATTTAACAACTTTGTACTAGAATATTCAGTCACAAATTTTATATATTTTTATGTTCTTTAAACTTTTTTTTTGAAATTTTTGATCACTTTCATTAACGACGAGCTTGGAAGAAACACGAAGCCTTTTGACGCCGTACCTAATCATTCTGAACTCTGGTCAAGTGATGAAGGCGATATCTGAGCTTGCATCCTACTCTTCAAACTTCCACACCCCGCGTACGTGATGTCAACATTCATCAACTCGATACACAATGGAGTGCATAAGTGATAGCGAGTTCGTGGCGCAAGAGACAAATCTTGCTAATCTGCGCCAAACATTAGTTTAAAATATCGGAAGTGCTTTTTAATGAATGTAAAATGATATAAGAAATACAAAAATAAATTTCAAAAAAAAAATGTAAAATAAAAATTTGAAATTCTCAAATTTGGTGTAAAAGGCCAATTTCATATAAAACATATGAAAATGAAATAAGTTGCGGAGGGAATATTCCCCTATCAAGTCAGAATAGTTTAAAACAGATGAACAAAAAAAGAGGTAATACGATAATTATGAAATATCACTACACAGTACGTCTTTAATGGCACAAGGACTCGATCCCGCAGCTCAAGGAAAACAACACTGGTCGCGAGCTTGCGCCCCTCGGGTACTGTGACTTTTCAAAAATTCCTGATATTTAAAAGAGCCACAGAATGAAAATCAACTGTTCCAAGCGGTTGTAAATGAAGTAGGGAATCGGACAAAAATTTACCAACCACTACCTTTACTACCAGGCTAAAACTAATCCTGATCTCTCTTTTAAATTTTAAGAAAAATCGTTTTAAACTTCTTTCTCGGGAAAATTAAATTTGTTTCACTCCAATACATTTAATTTTCTTAGCAACAAGTCTATTTTTCTATACAAAAAGCCAAATACAACATGTTTTAAATACATTGTAAAATTATAATCAATATTACATTTTTTTTAAATAATTCAACTTTTTTTCAGCAATTCTAACTAGCTAGACTGAAAGCAGCTTTTGAAAGCGTAGAAAAAATTACTTTTAAAGTGTTTCACTTTGTGGATCCTAATTGAGTCACTTTTACTACCTATTTGCATACACAAAATGAAACTGATAGATCTATCCCAAGGCTTGAGAATAATGAATTTATATAAAGTAAACGTTAGCTGCGAAATTCTTGAAATACCCAAGTTTCGCGTTCCAGGTAATTCACTTACCCGATTATTAACGAAGCAGGATAATGCATGGGAACTATTTTCGCCAGAAGAATCGTATGACTCTAGAACATTCCAGAATGTCAGAAATAATTAGCAAACTAAACCGACAACGAAAACTTTAATTAAACAGTATATTAGAACACACACTTCATTTTGCCCATCGAGTAAAATGTTTTCGTTAAGTGAAATTTGAATTAATTTCTCCACAACTCTAAGAATTTACTAAAAAATTTTAGCTGATTCAAGCCAAAATAAAAATTTCAATAAGAAAAAATTTTATTAATAGCTCTGGTTACAATTTTTATTATTCTTAGTCTTTCTGTAACTTACATCTCATTTCCTTATCTAATTTTTTATAATCATTAACACAATTAAAACTTGAAGGAAATAAATCCATTAATACAACAAACGCTCATATACTTTATATAAATGGTTTGAAAAAAATTCATCTCAAAAGAGTCATTTTCGTCAGTGTGTAAACAAAATCTTCACATAAAACTCTACTGAGAAAAATTAACAATAAAGCGTAGATATAAATCCCCAGTATAAAAAATTATATAGATTATATAAACAAAAAAATAATTAAATAACGTTAATAGAAATTACGCCTTTGGGGTCATTTGAATTTTAGCACTGATATAAAAAGAGCATTGTCGGAAATAAAGAGAGAAATGCCTCGATTACAGAAATTCAAACCCACTGTTTTTCAAATGTTTATTATTAACATAAATTCATTTCGTTCTTTGTTCAAAAAAATCGTTGCTAAAAAAAGACATCCTCCAGAAAAGAGAAATATTTATTTAGCATTAACATTTCAGAAAGATTTTTTAAATTTGTCTTTAACATCTAATATATGACAATTAGAGACCGGAGTTGAAGACTGCCATTTTATCAAATTCGAGTTTTATTCGTGAAAAACGATTTCAATATAATTCTTGAAACATTTTTTGATGTTGATTAATGTAATAAAACGTCTTTTTCAACTGCTATTCACAAAACCTTAATGCTAATCTACTGAAATTAATTCGATTATATTTTTATCGTTTTCATCTCATTGTAGACGGAGCAAGTGTGCCGGAGCTAAAACAAACATGTTTTTAAGTAATTGAAAAATCATTATTACTCGACTAAATAAATATTCTAGAATGAAATATACTATTCACGGATGTTATCTTATTCTTGGCAAAGAAAGAGAAAAATATTAAACTTTTATAAGTATTAATTCAGTTAACAGATAACTATGTCTGGAACTGAAGCAAAGAAATTAAGATAAGAACCAAATCCAGAATTAAAAACAAGAAAGATTTGTAGAATTTTTCTACGAAATTCTATGAAAATGTATTCAATAAAAATATCATTTCAATACTCTTATATTCTGATCATTTTTAGAATAAAATATAAATAGAACCTTATAATCCAATATGAAACTTCCCTTAAATTTAAAAAATCTTTAAATTCCCGACTTTTTTTCTAATATGGTTATTCTTATAAATTTTATTGAGTTGCTGAAAGCTAGAGCATGGATATAGTTAAATGTGCGAATACTCTACGCACACACTGTACAAGAGCTTTTTTTTATGAAAAAAGAAATAAACTGAGACTTTCTCATATAATAATTACGAAAGAATGCTCTTTCTATTTAGGGATCATAAGTAATTCTCGTTAAAAATAACTTAAAAATATATCTATAAGTACTTGTAAAGCATTCTAATAATGTTAGTTAAAAACTGGATAGCTAAAAAGAGTTTTAAAAGTGTACTATCCGAAAGTGGGAAGAAAAAACCTGTAACTTAAATTTTAAACTTTTATTATTTTTACCTCAAATACATTTAAATAGGATGAAAATTATTATTACTTAAAAGACGAAATATGGAATTCTAAAAGAATTTTATAATTCTTTTATAAAGAGCAAAACCTAGAATTAATTCTCAATTTCAATCACTTTCGAAAAAACTTTAGCAACCAATGTTTTTATTATTTAATATTAGAAAATCGTTGTCAAAACTAAAAACGAAGTAAAGCTGGCTATTAAGAAATTTGAAATGCGTACAGCTCTACGTGATCAAAATCATTGACCATGTCTCCCCCCCCCCTTCTGTACTTTAGAAGGGAAGAAAGCAAATTTTGTGATGGTCAAGTTGCTGTCCACTGTCAAACTGGCATGGGTCAAATTTATGGAAAACTGCGAGTCTTTGCAATAAATCTGGATCGAGATGTCTAGACTAATAAATTTTATGAAGCATTTCGGTCATAAACTTATTTCGAAAATAGAAAGAACGATATCAAATGATATCGATTTTTTTTTTCTTTTACTTTTTACACTAAGAGCTTGTAATACAGTGAACGATTTGATCATAGGAAATATAAGCGTTTCCCTATGCTTATAAACGTATTCAGAATACCAAATACAGTGAGAGTGTAAAGTATTCGTACATTGATAGTTATTGTCCAAAAAGGATAATTGTAAAAACATGCAAGGTTAAATTACGCAAATTATTAGATATACGCAATAAAGTACAATTTTCACTTTCAATATAAAACTTACATGAGAAAATGCATGCAAAATATAAATTATAAGTAATGCCCAGTCTTGAAGTGTAGAAAGTATTCGTACAATGCACACAATCTCAAATACTTAAGCCAGCATTTTAAATTTAATAACTTGTATAGGATATGCTTCAGTTCGAGTTGTTTTGAGTCTTCTTTGAGCGGATTCAATGAAATTTGATGTTTCAGAACTGTTCAAACTACATGCTCAATGAGATTGATGTGACTGTGGATGGAATTTCATAAATGTAAGTATGTTGTACAAGATCCATAAATACGTATTTAAGGCTGTATGTTTGGGATCATTATTATAAATAAAAGTGTTATCACCATAAAGATACATTTTTATCTCTCTAGACTGTAAATTACTTTCAAGATGTTTATACACAGCTGGTGATTACATCAATT
Organism: Nephila pilipes; assembly: GCA_019974015.1. Taxonomy (NCBI): domain Eukaryota; kingdom Metazoa; phylum Arthropoda; class Arachnida; order Araneae; family Nephilidae; genus Nephila; species Nephila pilipes. Next base: position 1,435,014 of record BMAW01044884.1, read on the forward strand.
AGGACTAAATTGCGGATCCTCGCATTTACCACTCTATGCCAGAGCGCTCTCACCTGCTATTGATGGAAGTAAATTCCTTCATTCTTTGTTTCGTCTTCGTAGGTTATCAAATCTAAAAATATTAACCCTACTCTCAACAAAAAAAAATTATTTCTTCCTGAACTTTGGGCTTCCTTTTTCGTATTTTACAGTGAATTATAATCGCAATTTCCAATTCCTTTCATTCACAAAGAATTGCTTTTGAGTAACACGGCCATTGTAAACTTGTTGCTAATATGTGCTTTGGGTTGCACCTGAAGATACGGCTATGCCTCTTTTTTTTTTTTAAAAAAAAAAAAAAAAGTCTCCTCTGTAAGCTTAGAGTACTTATTTTTGGATTTTCTTCAACGAACGAATGCAAAATCACCTGTCACTAGGATAAGTAGAGAAATCGATTTGGGAGAGGAATATCATATAATATTTTAGAAGCCATAAACCTCCGAATAACTGACTCTACTGTAAAAAGTGTTCTACGAATTAATAATGAAATTTCATTATATATTTTACGTCTTTAAGAAGCTTTATGATCAGTTTCCTTTCCAAATAAAGATTTCATTAGACTTACGACTAGCATCGAAAATTTCTGCGTTGTCTATAGAATTTAAATTACTTTATATGATCCTATATATAATTCAAGATGATTAATGTCACTTATTGACAAGCAACTCACAGAAGCAACCATTAAACAAATGCAAAAATCTCTTTGTATCGGTGCACGAATATCTTTATACATGTCTCAGATTCCCCAAGTTTTCTTTATATCGAAAAACAATTCAATATTTATTCAAATTTTTACCCTACATTCATATTGTATTAAATGTTGCCTTTTAAACTAATTTTATTCTAATAAACATACTTTAACCATATTTTCATCGTTTTTTCTACGCTCGCTGCTTCGTGTCTGAAGCCAGTAAAGTTTCAAATAAGACTAGGTTTATATCATTAATAACACGAATTACAGGGAGGTTGAAAACTACAACAGAAGAAGCATGTTTTGATTTAGTTTTTAGTTTAGTTTAGTTTTTATTAACGTAGCACTAGAAGCAACACGAGGGCTATTGGCGACGGACCTCTTAATTTTGAACCACGGTCAAGTGAAGAGGACGACACCTGAGATGGCACAACCCTTCTTCTAACATCCACACCATGCCAACGGGGGGACTTTGGGCCCCGATCAGATTTAACTTGCATCAGTCCCGGCTACACGGCGGGTCTTTGGCGGCCAAGGATTGAACCCGCGACTGAGCGAAAACCGCCGGCCGCGAGTCCATGACCTTGACCACTAGGCTACCGTGGCCCGAAGCATGTTTTGAATAATGGTTAAATATTTAAATCAAGTTAAAATTATATTCCTATTTTATCACGTCAATGCTTGCTTTACGATTTCATAGTTATGGTAATCAACCACCAGGTTATATAAACACTATAAATAAGTGGATTATATGCATTATGCTACATTAGTAATAAAATTCTCAATTATGTTATCTCTCTCCTTAATCAATCCAATCCGTGAAAAAAATTTAGTAGGTTGCGGGAGTTTGGGTACAAATTGATTTTACATTGTATGCCATTCAGTATCCTTACATAAAAAGTCCATGAATTTTCAATGCACGACGCACTAGAGGAGGAAACTGTTTATGTGAGAGATGTATTGACCTAATAAGATCGCGTTCATTGAGTTCATGTCCTTGATTGGAATTCACATCTCTTCAAAGCTAAATATATAGGTTATTCTGAAAATTCATGCTCAAAAATTTAAGGGGTGGTAGAAAACATCTATAAGCAAGCAATTTTCACTGAAAAATGCTTAGGCGGAGAGCAAGTGGTGACCCGCTATACGGCGCTGTAATGGAAAGCATAAAACATTAGTTATCTTGCACATCGTTATTTCTACCATGGATTTCAGGAGGCATGGCCTTTTCCTGATTACTGTAAATCATCAGAAGCTATAAACCGTTTTCAGAAGCTTTAAAACAAAGGGTTGTCGGTCTTAGAAAAAACGAAGCAACGAGTAAATCCTTTGTTATTTATTCCATGAAAATTTACAAAAAACAGAAAATATCAAAAAGTGTACTTAACCACATTTACTTCTTTTTTTTTAAACACAGCTAGAAATAATACGACCAACAGTCATGGGAAAAGTTTCATAGCCCATGTTATAATACTCATTAATTTTGAAAATCAAATCGTAGCACAAATGCAACTTTTTACAAAAATGTATTGAAATCGTCACACTGATGTTAAATGGAGAAAACTGAGGAATCTGCAAGCAGCCAGAATTTTAAATTCATAAACGTAAAATATTACAAAAACAAAGAAAATGCCATATTCAGACAAGCGGTTTAATAAAATTGCCAAAGGAAAAAAATGAAAATTATGCGTAAGAAACTTTTATTTAACCATAAAAAGATATTACAGAATTTCCCATCTATTCAAATTGTAACTCTGGAAAAACGCCTCGATGAGCAAAGATAAATAATACGGAAAATTGTTTATTTAATTCTATTATGACAATGTTCACTCCACGGAATCGAAATTAATAAAGAATGACAAACATACATTCGTGATTAAGGACGATACAATTGACAATTCATTTCCAATCAGCAATTGAGCGTGAATATAATAATGATACTAATTAACCATCACAATAAGAGGATGATTATTAGATTTGGTTAAATTCGATAAACGTAAAAATACGATTAAAATTGAATAATCACGATTCTATACGCAGTAACGCTAATAAGACATACAAGTAATTATAAAAATTTTACCATAGCGGTTAAGAGTTTCAACTTCATATCAACTAAATAAATGTCTTTGATTTTACTTAATTTGTTTCAGTCATTCACATCTTAATACACTCAATAATGTGAGGTCAGAGTACAGAATCAAAGAAATGTGCTGTCTCTTCAAATGGTGGCATGTGGTAATAGCGCGTTGAGAAGCAACACAAGGGCTATTGGAGATGGAATTCGTAATTTTATATGTCGTATATAGAATAATATTCGTATGAGAATGACACCTGAGGTGATATCTCTCTCTGCACACTTCCACACAACGCCTTCGGAAGGAATTTGATCCTCGACAGATTTAAAAAATCATAAAATGAAAATATATGTGTTATGTAATTGCAATTTTTTTTGCTTGTTTATTAACGGTGCATTTAGAGGCAATACGAGGAGGAGGAGTGAAACATGGAAAGGGTGACACCTCCCTCTCCAAACTTTCATACTAAAAGTGATCGGGAAAATTTGGAGCCTCGATAGATTTATATTTAATTGCAAATTAATAAACACCGATTAAATCAGAATGCTTAATGAAGGCGCAACCAAAAGATCATTAAAGACTATATTAAGCCGACTTCTGAAACACGGAGAAGTGACAACGATGGCATCTGGGTTGAGTTTTGATAATTCTACACTTCACACTACCTACATGAGGAATCCTGATGTTCTGTTATTTTTAATGCCATAGCTCTCTTTAGCTTCATTTGATGGTTTTCAGTGGGCCTTATATCTATTATTCTAAGGCGACCGCTGCAAAAATTATTTAGCGTACTGATCAAGGTTTCTGTAAATTATTATATGAGCATACACAACACCAAGTATGTTTCCCTGAAATAATGCTTTTAAACACCCTGTTATACTATTAATGGAAGTTGAACTCCAGCAACAAATCCTTACTGGACTTGAAATAACTCCAGCAACAAATCCTTACTGGACTTGAAATAACTCCAGCAACAAATTATAAAAAATCTAAATTTAACCTGTATCGGCATTAGAAAACTCAATGAATAATTCAAGAGAGGCACAAGTTCGTACGTTTATATGTTTCTTTTTTCTTTTAATTAAGTCGATTCCAATGAATTTGTCTTCCGCCGAGAAGAAAATTCCATAATGAAAAAATACGCCTCTACGAGTATGATGAAGAGTAAGCGTGGAACATCGATTGTTTCTGAGAGAGGGATATGGTCTTTAGACGGAAGCAACCGTCTCCAACCGGAAATGAGGCCGATCTCTGAGATGGAAGGCCCTCATCTTCCAAGATTTCGACATGGGAAGTGATTACCGTCTCGATGAAATTCGGGTGTGACGGACTCTAATGGCTCCGATTCTCCAGTGGGAAATCTCCGCTCCTCAACGCCAAATAATCACAACACTGTTTGGAAAGAGGAGGAGTTAGATTTCCCATTGCGTCCCGCGGAGCAATAGGATATTTTTCTTTCTTTTTTTTTTTTTTTGGAGCCAGCTATGTTTTCCTTTAAGCGAATTTTCGTCAATGGAGACATTATTTGCTTGAATCAAACCTGATAAAAATATATATAAAAAGTCTGCGAAATTTTTTTTATTTATTAATTATTTTTTTTTGGAGGGGGGCTTTATTTTTTACCAAACCTCTTTGGGTACATTAAATTAAGACTCGTTTTTTTTTACTGATAGTATTTTACATTTTTTGAAATTCTATCTCTTGATGGTTTTATGTTATTTATATTTTTAAGAAAAAATGAATATAGATAAGGAGAAGTAATATAAGATTTTAGACAAATTGTAAGGAAGTTATTTTCGTAACTCGGTCTTTAAATTATTTCTTCTTTTGATCAGCGTGAATATAGACGCCAACCAGGCATATTATTTCCTTCAATTGGCATTGTTATCCATATTCCTTTTAATTTTCAAATTATTTTTTTCACTGCAATTAAAATTATTTGCACGTTATTAAATTTGCTGCACATATACCGTGCTAAACATTTTTTTCGAATTTAAGAGTTTTTTTTCTTTCAAAGCACTCTAGCTCTATGATAGTTATCTACTAGACGAGAAGTTAGACATTTATCGCTAAATTGTAACTGATGTCTCCGAATATCAACATAATTTAGTTACCTTTTTTTATTCAATTTTCTTTTCTTCATTAAAATAGGTTTGAAAATTTGAATTCTTTAAGAAAAATAAATACGCAACATATTTACATTTATTACTGAATCCATTTATTAAGAATGATAAATGTTAATCATGTTATATTTATATTAGTTAATGCTAAGTTGTTAACATTGGCAATAATATTGTACCTCTATCATTATTCAAAACTATTCAAACTTTTATATTTTCACTTGTATTCTTATCACTGCAGAATCTGTCAATAAAAACATTCTTAGTTTAATAATCTCTAAAATTAGCTACATTTTCAATAAAATTACGTGATCGGATATAACACAGCCCTTAAAATAATAACGTTTTTTAAAAAAATTGGCTATAGTGAAAAATATATTCCTGACACTAAATCGAGCAAATTACTCTGAACATAGAATTTATTCAACTTTTCATAAGAAATTACGACTCCGTACTTCGAAAATGAAACTGTTTTCGAAATTTGCTCCTTAGAAAACCCACTCTCCCTAAAGCTCCAATTTAATGTATGATTCTAATTATTATCTTTGTAGCTTGACTCCTTTTCCCCATCGATCCAAATATAGCCCATGCGTTTCATTTGAAACAGAACCTCTCTAATTTTTCATCAGTCTGGATTTCTTGTCTTCCTCCTTAAGTACTCAAATTTAATTCTTAGATAACCAGATTACTGTTCTCGTGTAACCCAACTTTAGAGTAGCGTGTAATCCAATATATCTTAATCTCCCCTATGATTAGGTTCTTCAGATACAAGTAGGTCAACTCTTCGTAAAAGTGATTTCCGTGCTACATTGACTTTCTTATCCAATCTATGTTATACTACCATAAACTGCTGTCAACAAATGAATTTTTGTAAAATGTTATAAAAACAATTTTCATTAAAGATGCTCGCACAGTTCAGGGAACGTAACGAAGTATTTATAAAATCAATAGCTTTTTAACATTTCCTACAAGGTAGATTGGAATTTTGTGACAGTAAAAACATAAAAATGAATCGGGTAGTTTTTATCTACTTATAAACATAAAAAAGGACTAGGTTTAAAATTACATCACAAAAATATGTAGAATGTTTTCAAAAAAACTACAGATATTTCACTGCATAACAAATTTTCACATCGAGAAAAATTTTATTCATTTTAAAGCAAACTGCTTAAAATATTCAAAATCGTATGAAACCAGATCAATCAAAAACGCTGTCTGCAAATATAAATTGTTTTTCAATTGATATATTTTTAATACTTTTGAACCTTGATATTTTGGGGTCTATACAAAAACTGCAAAGTTGTGCAATTTATTCTTAAATCCTAAGTAAATCACCTCAAGTGATTCCACCGTTTGACAGATTCATCCCATCTTCAAACAGTCATATTTTACAAGTTTTTTCCTCTACAATTTCTTCTTTAAAAACTCGTAGTATGAAAATAAGAAATCATCCATCTTTTTCGACATAATTCACGTGGGACGAAGTGTATTTTTCCAAAAGATGTACCACTAAAAACACTTTTAACAAGATAGTAACGTTACTTTCCATGAAAAATAAATAAGGATCAGAAAATGAGATAACTATAAAAATTTGTGTTTTCATAACAGCTTACCGACTGCTTTAAAAAATTTTTTATATAATTTATGCAATGATTTTATTCATTAAAATATCTCCAAAAAAAAAGGCGCACGGAAAGATATAATTGAAGAATAAATTACAAGAAATTGCTTTTTATCTCTTCCACCTAAATGAAACCTTTCATTTATTTATTTATTTTAAGAAACCGAAGGAATTTTTTTGACGAAAAGATTTCTCAGTTTTCATAAACCAAGCCTCTAATTCTTAAACCAGCATTAGATTAGATAAACAATTGACGATAGCTGGCACTATACCAATAAAAGGTTCGTCAAGAAAATAATTAAACGAGTCGATATTTGTATGCCCTTTCAATTCATAAAATTTCCTTTATGAGTAAATTTCTTGTATTTATTGCTTTTATAAGCTAACTGAAACATAGCTTCATGTTGGCATGGCGTGGATGTAGAGAGTGAGATGGTAAGTCGGAAATCGACCTTGTCATTCGACCTTAATTCGAAATTTGGGAGAAATGTTGGCTGCAGATCCTTGAGTCAAGCATAAGACAAATTGAAAATTAGAAGGGATTTATCTGATATCTGTTATTCTTGATTCTACGAGCGTATAATATAATAATAATTATCAAAAAAGCTCACCTTAGGTGGCTAAATCTTTTCTTTGCAAAGCTTTCTTTTTATTTCAAATTATTACAGCGTAATCCTTAGGAATTAAATGTGGAGAAATTCACGAAAGAATCTTGGAATAATCGAATTTTATCTGGAAGTAAAAAATGCAATAACCGACAATGGCGAAAGGTATCGAGAACCACTGGAGAATTTCGTGGGTTCTACCAAAAATTTGGAGAATTTGATGGGACACACCAAACACCAAATTAATGGAGGAACATGGTGATGCTACTTCTCATACAGCTTGCCAGACAGTTAAACTCTTGAGACAAATTTCTGTAAGAAGGGTAATTTAGTGATATTCTGAAAACAAGTGACCGCCCCGCTCTCGACTTCTCCAGACTTCTTTATACGGATGTATCCAAAAGGTATGCATGAAGAAATTACTTAAATAAATAAAAAAAAAAACATTGTGAATGTTAATGGCTTACTCAATAGAAAGACCGCACAGGTGGAAAAGTAAACTGGGGGTTATAAAAAAGATGTATTTTTTTCAAAACTGAACAAATTTATTCCCAAGAATTGTGTTTTCAATTTATTATAGAACAAAAAGGGGAATTATTAATAAATAAATTGTTTAATTTTAAAATGGTCTAGTTACTTTTGGCCGACGTAGTATATTTAGACCACTGCAAAAGTTAAGTGAACGCGACAATATTTGACGCGAGGGCAACACTCTTCGATTCAAGGATAATAGAGTGCATCACGTATATAATCGTTGCATCTGTAATCTAGACGGAAGATGATGGACGGAAAGTCAAAAATTGGAAATGAATCCCAGGAACCTTTATACCACAGACAGTAAATGTCATAAAGAGGAAAAACCAATCAGATCATAATCACGTACTTGCCTTGCAAACCCCATAAATCACATACTTACCTTAAAAGAGAAGCTCCTGAGGATGATTGCAGTTCTCTTTTGAGAGTTACAATTGTGAAAATAAGGGAAAGTAGCAGGAATAAGCGATTCAAATAAATTATCTTTTTTTTCCCATTTTAGAACTATTCTTCCTTACCAATGATAATTTTTCTGCAGAATTTCACTTTTAGAGAAAAAAATTAATCGAACAGTTTGACGAGAGGTTGAAAGAAACTTTAAAGTTGACGAGAACATCATTAAATACAAAAATTGCATTGCGAAAAGGATAGTTCCAAATGAATGTAAAAGTGTTTTTCGTTGCAATTCCTAAAGTAGCATCGAGCACTCAATGGATTTCCTCCATAAAATGCTAATGATTTTATTCTAGAAGAAATATCAAAAAATTTGGAAGAAGAATTCAACTACTAATAAGAAACTACTGAAATATATCCATAACTTTATGCTTTTTAAAATATACATATCGCGAGTATATCAACAAAAAAATATATATTTATCGTTCTTACTACCACAATGAAACTGAATAAATCAGTAAAAGTATAATTACCTGTACGAAGGATACTTTATCATTTCTCTTGTTTACATAGAAACACAGAAAGTTTTATCAACCATTTTTGTTATTATTTTACATAAATTATTAAAATGCGAACTCATATTCTCAATTTGAAGAAAAAACATTATAGATAAAAGAAGTTTATAAAATACTTAGAATAGAGATTTCTAAAAAAATTGTCTAGACATGTTATAAAAACATTGAGTTTCATTTTTTCATGAGTTTATTGAAAAAGGTAAAGCTGGTTGTTTCCTTTTTTCAAAAACTGGCATTTTTACAATTTAGAAGGATAAAATAATACCAAAAATATTTTATATTTTTAATGAATAGTTAATACATAAAAAACAACGTTTATCGTGTAGAAAGTCTTTTAAAAAACTATCATTTCCTACTTAAAAAGTATGAACAATTGTTAAATAGGATAAAATTTCAAACACAATAGTTTCATGCGCATGCGCTTTTTTCTATTTAATTTCGTTTAAAATATAATGCATTAAAATACATCACACGAATAACTTGATTGAATTTTGTTACATAAAATTTGAAATTCCCTGGAAAAGCGTAACAAAATATTTTATTTCATTTATAATTTCATAACATAAAATGCTTCTTCTATAATTTCAAAAAACTTTCTGACAGAAAACTACAAAACATTTTCTAATTCAAAATTTTCTAAGCTTTGTCAAATGTTTTTTCATCGATGATAGTGTTTACACTTTTTATTCGTTCAAACAAATCATCGCAAAGTAATATTTTTAAAGCTTATTCTTTATAAATATTACTTTGTGATGTAGTTTTATAAATATTAATCGCAAAGTAATATTTTTAAAGCTTATATGTGAAATATAAACGATAAGGAATTTATATTTAGTTTGTCAGAAATGAATTAGCAATCCTTAAAAAATTGAATACGTTTATGGTCATAACATGAAAAAATTAAATTTGTTATTTAGATTATGAGAAATATGTATTTGTTTCACCATTTGAATAAAATTGAGAATGGTTATCTTTTTTCAAAAAAGGAAAAATCGCATTTTGAAGTAAAATCTATTTCGGGTTAATCTATTAATTTATCATTACCGTCGTATTTAAAAGCAACACGAGAGCTACTGGTGAAACATTAGTCATTTTAAATCTCGACTAAGGGATGAGCGCATACCTGAACTATCATTTCACTCTTCTAACTTCTCTAACCACGCCAACATTTGAGACCCTATACATTTAACGTACCCCTACTCGATGGATCTCGAGTCCAAGTCCCCGTCTCACCGAAATAACTCTAGCCTTGAAGCTCGCTACCATGACCGCTTCAGCAAGTTGAGAACATGAGATAAATGCGTTTTTGTTACAGTTTGAATAAAGTAAATAATTGCCTCAATGAAAGGGAACAAAACTGGAAGTTGTGGGAAAATCTACCTTCAGAAAAATCAAATTGAGTGGAAAAGCTTGGAAGGAAATATGTTCGATAATTTTGTAAATGCAAAAAAGTGCAGCAAAATACCAGCGATTCTATAGATTTATTTGTGCAGTATCTTCATTGCAACTTAAACAACTAAAGAATATAAGCCTACTCAATAAAATAAACGAATCAATTTGATATATGTATTATCTAGTGTTTCATTAGAGGTCTAGACAATGTATCCTTCTCCCAGACGGTACAATTACTCGGTTTACTTAATCCGTCTTCTTGACGAAGATCTTGCTCCATCTCATCCCATCAGAGATTTAGGTCGAGTGCCTCCTATTGACTCAAGTATTGCAATCGGCAAAAGATTACGTTGAAACTCAGAAGTTACAGCTAAATGAACTTTCCTTTCAAAATTTTCCTTTGTTTGTGTCTAGAATTCGAAGGTATTTGAAATGTTTAAACGTTTTTATTCCAATAAAAGATAAAATATGTATTCGTATAATAAGCTTTCGGTAGCTGGATATAAGAAATGAATTAGTTATAGTGACTGTACAGTTTTAATAAAATTCAAAAAAGTTTAGGAAAACTGGTTTAAAAACCTGCTTTGTAAAAAATACAAAAATCGATAGATTTCTGTAACATAACTTAAAATAAATTTATTTCTTAAGCATGTGACATACATATATTATTGAGAGCTCTACAAACAGATGACATTTTTTTAGGCATTAAATTATACTCGCAGAAAACAGAGCATGTACATATATCGTCTTTTGGTTAAGAATTGAACTGACGATGGGAATGCTGTTGTAGCACTAATCCAAAAAATTGTGCTTTTCACTCCGTCCAATACTCTGCAAAATCTTTTTTCAATTTTCACAACAAATTTCGTCCCCTGAGTAAAATCCTGAAGCCGGTTTTTAGGTTTCGAAATTTGGGTCGATTGACCAGTTGTCCGAAATCAGTTTAACTATCACCAAACAAAGCAATTAAATGGATAAATATTATACGAGGATCGTTCAATAAGTTCTTAGAAAATCCAAGAGATGGCGCTCGTAGCATCGAAAATGTTTTGTTTTTAGTAAGCACCGTGACTCACAAGACAGCAATCTTAGTTACTCGTATTCGTGATCATGACACTTTTCCGTCTCAAAAATTCTTCGTTATAACTTTTCCGGCCGATGAAACCACTTTCGTCTTTTTTGGGAAAGGTTCACCGGAAGTAACCTAACGTTTTGATTGTTGCTAATTTTCTGGTATCTAATGATCAATTCAGGTCTTTTTAACAGTTGCAACTCGTTGTAAAATAACATAGACTACTCGATGCAGCAGCGATCAAATTTTGATTTGGTAGCATATGACTACCAAATCAAAATAACATATGAATCAATGTCAACTTTGTTTCCGTTTGGGTTCAACAGATGCCACGATCCCGTAACTACAATAATTTACCTTAGTGATGTCATCGGTCTTAAAATACAAGTACTTTTTGTACCACCCTCGTAGATCCTTTATTTTTATGAATAGTTTTTTTTTAAATGGATTCATAGGTAGTGTATAAGAAGACAAATCGATAATAATAAATAATTGAAATAATTGTGTCTCAAATCTTATAACATAGCGTAAATAATAATCTAGGCAGATATAAAGGGTAAATATATTTAAATGTTAATGTTATATTAAAACCAGCACAACGGGTAAGAAGTGAAATACGAGGGTGACTCAAAAAATACTTGTATTTAAAGACAGATGGCATCATTAAGGTAAATTGTTGTTACCATTGGGTGTTACCCTCTGTTAAACGGAGCCGAAACAAATTTAACATTAATTCGGAAGTTCGTTTTGATTTGATAGTAATTTGCTGTCAAATCAACATTTGATTGCTGCCGCGTCGGGTTGTCGACGTCTTTTTACGTCAAGTTTCCACAGTTGAGGATAGACGGATTCATCGCTATACACTGGAAACCAAGCAACAATCAAAACTATGTGATGCTTTCGGTGAACATTTTACGAAAAAGGCGACGATGATTTTATCAGTCGGAAAATTTATGTCGAAGAATTTCTGAGATGCGAAAGGCGAACTAATCACGAAACCGAGTAATTGAGACAGCTGTCTTGCGAGTGATAATGCTTACTAAAATAAAACCGTTTTCGATGCTACGAGCGACATCTCTTAGATTTTCTAATGTCTTAATGAACGATCCTTGCATTTCATCATTATTCGTTTGTCATGATTTAGATATTTATAGAGATATGCACACAACTACTATTGACAACGAATTTCGTCTTTCCTAAGCTTATTAAGCCCCGATCACAGAAGACATTCGAAGTGACACCGCATTCTTAAAGTTTCCTCATCACATACACTATACTTTAAGACTGCCGTCACGGTGAGTTTTCGAATGCCGATTAATTGGTTTTATTAACATCGCACTGAAAACAACACACGGGCTATTGGAGTGTACCTCGTCATTTTGAATCTCGGTCAAGTGCTCTCGACACCTGAGCTAGAACCTCTCTCTCCAAATATCCACACCATGCCAACGGGTGACTTTGATCCTCGACAGATTTAACGTGTACATAAGCCCCGACTACACGGTGATATTCTTTGGTGGCATCAAGCCTCGAAAGCACTATTCGATAAAACCCCGCCGGTCGTGAGTTTACGACCATGACCCTTAGGCTACTGCGGTAACAACATTGCGAATTGAATTTCCGATTCACAATGTTATAAAAAAACTCTCTACCAAACTATTTGTTTCACTACATGAAAATCACATTGGGAAATCGAAACAGTGCGTATTTAGTAATTTTCATATACAGTGGCTCAAACAATTGAGGATACACCTTACTTTCACTTGATAAATCCAACTTTTAATGAAAATAACACATTAACTAGAATAGATGACGTATTTTTACTTTTACACGTAATAAAAGGGTTAATTTACAGTAAAAATAACGAAAATCAACAAAAAAATATCTAAATTTAAAAGTTTCACAAATATTTGAAGTAAACATAGGCAGATCTTTACCTCAAAAAATTAAGGATACACCAATGAAATTTTTTCGATATATTACATGCATAGACAGTATCAGTATTTTGTTGCATGTCTTTTGGCTTTTATAATGTCCTCCAAACGTCTTGGTACCGATTCGACCAATTTTTTAGTGGTATCTGGAGATATTTTATCCCATTCTTCTTGTAACACTTGCTTTAAATGGGCTTTGTTTCTAATCTGGTGCTTTTGGACCGCTGTTTCTAGTGTGGCCCACAAATTTTCTATGACATTGATGTCAGGGGAATGTGGCGGTGTGTGCAATTGCTGTTTACAATGAAAAAGACACCACATTTTGACATTACGTGCCGTGTGTTTGGGGTCGTTGTCGTGCTGAAATATAAAATTTCCATCTAAACCCAATTTTTGTGCACTTTCTTTAAGATTGTTGCGGAGTATGTCTATATAAAGCTTATGATCCATTATACCATCTATAAAAACTAAATTTCCTACCCCATTTGCAGCCATACAACCCCAAACCATGACGGAGCCACCACCATGTTTAACTGTAGGACGTAAATTTTTTGGATCCAAAGCGGTGTTCGGCTTTCTCCAAACGGTGTGACGTCCATCGCTGCCAAAAATGTTGAATTTACTTTCATCACTAAATATAACTTTCTTCCAAAAGTTTTCTGTCTTTAACTGATGAGTTTTTGCAAACTCCAAACGCTTTTTCTGATTTTGTAAGCTTATGAAAGGTTTCTTTCTAGCTACTCGACTGCTATATCCAGCATGTCTAATCACATTTCTCACAGTTTTAGCACTTGCACTTCTGCAGATTATTCGAGAAGTTTCTGCAGCTAGTTTGACTGCACGCAGTTTAGGATTAATCTTGATATCTTTTAAAATTTTCCTTTTAGCTACATCACTCAGAATACTTTTCCTTCCTCTTCCACTCTTATTTTGAATTAATCCATCGCGTTTAAATTTCCCAATGATTTTCTGGACACATGAGTGACTTCTACCGACAATTTCAGCTATTTCACGATAAGATTTTCCCTTCTTAAATAACCTTAATATAAATTTTCTTACATCAATACTAGTCTCTTTCCGAGGAGCCATTTTCCATTTAAAATTACTGCTTTATATTCTCATAACCAACTTCAAAAGACAGAAATAAAAGTTGAAAAAGTTTAGGATAAAATTTCCCAAACTTAGATTATTAGTAGCAAGCAAAAAGAAATCAAATGGTAGTTAAACAAAAATTTCATTTGTGTATCCTCAATTTTTTGAGGTAAAAATCTGCTTATGTTTATTTGAAATGCCTCTAAAAAGTTTTATTTTAGAATTTTGTCGTTGAGTTTTCTTTATTTTTACTGTTAATTAAACCTTTTGTTATGTCTAAGAATAAAAATTCGTTTGCACTTCTGGTTAAGGTGTTATTTTGATTGAAAGTTGGATTTATCCAGTAAAAGTAAGGTGTATCCTCAATTGTTTGTGCCCCTGTAACTCATGAATTGGCTTCCAACACCATTTCTCATGAGAAACTCTGCTTACAAATAAAAAAAATACTGTTAAATGAGAGCATTTAATGAGCGTTTTTGACGAGATGAAATCAAATACAATTGTACTTCATTTGTTTTTCTTAATGTTGCTCACACTCTCAGATTGGTCGATGAGTCGTATGTTAAAGTCGCATTTAGAAGCAACACGATGGCAATTGTCAACGTGCCTTGTATGTTCTATAACGCTATCAATAAAAGCATATAAAAGTGTATTTTACAATTTACATAACAGTGTACTAATAATTAAGTTTATTTTAACATTATTAATACATCTATTGCTTACGTATATTGTTTAATCCACTAAAAACGTTGTATATATTACCAAGTCATATTTTATTATGTTTGATTATTTTTCACAGTAACTAATTCATCTCGTATGGGTATCATACATACAAATAAGAAAATTTAAAAAGTTCTATGCAAACTACTGCAAAGAATAGATTTAGCCACCGAAAGTGTACTTTTTTTTAATAATTTTTATTATATTACTCAATTAAGTACAAAAAATAAAAAAAGCGATGAAATATCAAGAAAGAGACAATAGTAAACTTTTCCGATATTAAAATTAAAAGAAATGATAAATTATTAAATTGAATATATTTAAGTTAAATGTCATTAAAACTAAAGCAAACGATAAATTATTAAATTGATCATATTTAAGCTGAATGTAACTAAAATTGAAGCAAACGATAAGGAATTGAAAAGTGATCTGGTACGCCAAAAGTGGTCCACCTAAAACAATAGGTGGCTAAAAGGGAGAGAGAGAAAGTAAAATTTATTGGCGCAAGAGCCAGATATGGCTATGCTGCACCAAACAAGATGTAACTGTGGTCTACACGTGAAATTGAAGAAAAGACAAATTGGTTGGCAAGAAGGAGGGTCGAAAATAGAGAAGGATCGCTAGGGTAACCCAGGGGTGCTTCACTCGTGCTTACCAAAGATAATAAACCCCATTGGAAAGAAAAAGATCACTCAGGTGCCTCGAGTTCATGATGTCCATACTTACCTAAAGAAGGCAAGTCCATGACATCTCCTGAAATAATCCCCAGGGACACTGGGTACCCATTTAAGACGCCTCTTATGACATGCATGAGCTACAATAGGACTATTCTGTCATTCCCAGTCACCACATGGGTCTGGGTGGCTAAAAAAATGGCTGCCTTCCAGCTCTCTTAAAATTCTGAATTATATTATTTATTTTCAGTCATATCTTGATTCTACTTTACATATGATTTAAGGTAATACATAATTCGATAATTCAATAAATTACTTAATTCTTATATTTGTTTCACTTCAATTCAGTAAAAAAATTGAGGAAAATTTACTGCGATATATTTTTGAAAATTGAATTTATAAGTGGTGAAAGCAGGAATCAGAAATTTACATATATTTTATTTCAATCCAATGAAAAATTCAGGAGAAATTAAATATGACGTATTTTTAAAAATTAAGCTCGTTACTGGTGAAAGCAGACAACAAATATATGCGTAAAAACGCGATAAGTTTTTAAAAAAAAAATTACCGATTCACAACGTTTCCTTAGAACAAAATATTGTTTTGCAGCAATGATGAGGAAAATTCATGATTTTCCTAAAACTTTAATTAGTTTATAAATTAACCTATATAGTTGCTGTTCTCTTTCGAATTGTTCAAAAAATACCTAAAGATATTTTTAAAATCACTATTCAGGGTTACCGAAAGTGTAATATGAATAACTCAAAACCAAAGCAAAAACAATTTATTCCAAAAACATCCAAACTTTTTAAGTACAATTTTTTTTCTCAGGGTGGGTTCACTTTCAGCTTTAGTAACGCCTTAACTCTATCGTTTGAAATTAAAGCTAATAATGATATAACAGGAACCAACTGAGTATTTTAAGTAATATTTTTTTTTACTCGTCAGCTTTTCTTCGAAAGAGAACCATACAACGAATGTGACAGTGGAGTGCCAGTTCAAATCGAACTTCTGATTAACGGTTCATAAAAGTCTCGAGAACATCGTTTTTAGAGAAAATGGGTAGCATCCCAGAAGAAAAGAAATCAATTTAACAATAAAGGCGGGAGAGGAAAATGGGAAAAATGTTTCTAAACCCAGTTATTTAGTAGTTGTACAGTTTTGAGAAACTTTAGTGTTTAAAACGACCCCTCTCTCGTTCAACGTTTAATCGACCAAGTTTTCATAAATTATTTCTGCAAGAATAATTATCATGCACTAATAACGTATACGCTCGTTTAAGTAAAAATTGATCGACTTTATATATTGCAAATTAAATATGTTTTAATGCGTGAAAATATATTAATTAAGCAAGGTTTGAGTGAGTGTGTTTATTAGTTTAATATATCAAATCCATTTAAGTTGACGCAGTAAATCAGCTTTCGAATGTTGTTTTAGAAGTAATTTAATAAACATCTTTAAAAAATAATAACTCTTTGTGGAATGCTATAATGATTTCTAATTTTTTTCTCCTATTTAAATTTTTTTTAATTTGGCCGTGACAAAAATTTGGAAACCGGATTGTGATATCATACTACGGATAATACTGTCAAAACATTGAAACATTATATATACGAAGGGATATCAAAGTTTTAGTTATTACTAAGAAGTAACCAAGGTAAATGAACAAAATTTATTCTATTTATCAATTGATCCTTATGTATTATAGTTATTAATATCGATTTGTTTAATTTCAGGAAGCCATAAAAGTAACCCACAGTGTGGAAAAATTAAAAATATTAAAAAAAAAAAATGTTTATATCATTTATTATTTTTGTAGTTATTAAAGCTTAAGGATACTTCTGGTTACTTTAATCTATAGCTTCTTAAAACCAAGCAAATCAACACTAATAGGTGTAATTTACATTATGCACAGAAAAATCAACTAATATATAAAATAAGTTTATGTATATATATCTCTCGGTTATATCTTAGTAATAATTAAAACTTTATACGATACCAACTTATATATATATATATATATATATATATATATATATATATATATATATATATATATATACAAAGATAAAATACCAAGAACGATTTTTTCATTTACATGTCGAAGAAAAGAAACCTCGATAAAATAATGGAAATTACACCTGAACTTGAACCTCCCTCTCCAAACTTCTATACCACGCCTACTGGAGGACTTGGGATCTCGATATATTTAACATGCATCACTACCACTATACGGCTGGTTTGTAATGTCATCGGGACTCAAACACACGATTCGACTCGCACTGGCCGCTAGTTGTCGACCATGACCACTAGTCTACTATGGCCACTGATTTAGCATAAACCACGGTGGAAAAGATTTATGATAATTTTTTCCGACAAACTGATTAAAAAAGTGATTTTTCCGAGACTTCGCCAATTAAGGACCCAATTTATCCATTGCCTAAAAATGTGTGAATGATGCAATATTTTTTCCCTCGCCTGCTGAAAGAACAAAACTCGTCAAATATCTATGCCATGAAGAGGATTTTAAGAAATATTTTTGATATTTGATTTGAAAAAAAGCTAATACGTTCAATTTTAGATTTTTTCGTCCCAGTCTGAAAATATTTTTATTCTTCTAAAATGCGTTACTCGACGTTTACGAACAATTGATAGCGATGTACAGAGAAAGGTCACGAGACCCGTGTTGCTTGACCTATCAATGAGATGTACCTTTCTCCCATTGAAGAAAAAGCACCTTTTTTTTTATCCTCCCACCGTAAGCAGAGGTAGTTACAGATTTTGGTCGAGAGAAGCTCTTCAACTGCTCCTAACATCGCTTAAACTACCTTTACGCAAACATCCCCTCCGCTTCCAACGCAAGAAAAAAAATGACTTTTTTCTATCCAACCAGTGATACTATTGATAGTGACAACTTTATTTATGAAATATGTACTACACATCATAAGAATAATTAAGATAAAATTAATCGAATCAAATGAATAAAAATATGTTGTAATCAATCGAAGTTAAATCAGTTACGTAATTTAGATTGAAAAATGGATATACGTGTGTTAATAAAACAACTTAACCAGTTTCTTGGGTCATATACTATTGAATTTTAGAAAGATTTATGAGAGTGTCTTATGCTTGTAGACCTTTAAGAACTGAAGTGAAAAATTTAGGTGTGCATTCAAATGTTAAAATATTGCCAAAAGTTTATTTGAAGCACCACTCATTTAGAAAATTTTAGAAAGTCGCATCGTTAACGTTTCATGAACATTGACAGTTATGTCAATTACATATTAGAATTGTTTCATTAATAAAACCAACATATACAATTATTTTCATTTCGTCTTATCTTAATAAAAATAATTAGCAGGATTTTACTATATTATATTGATGTGTCAGAAAGTTGAAAGCTATTCAGGCAAAGAGATCCGGATTATGTACATAGAAATACATTAACAATGTCAAAAATAAAATAAAGTTTGATTACTCAAAAATAACTAATAAATTATTTTTATTCACGTGACTACTTTCTGTCTTGCTATCCAAATTACCAAAATAACTCGAATGAGTTTGTCAAAGCGATTGATTAGATAATTACATTATTTTCAGAAAAAATCATTCTTATGGTGGTTGATTACCTGCAAATTCATTTCAAAATCGGACTTTTTACTGGCAATTAGGTTTATCATTGTGACGAATTTACTTATTTAAAATCAGTATTAAAATACTTGAAAGATATTAGGAAATTCTTACATTTTATAAATGCTCCTATATAATTTCACTGTAATTTTAAAAAAATGTACATAATTGTTAGAGTTTGGTGAAACAGTGTCGGGAAATTTCCTATAAACTTGTATGCATTTTCGGAGTATTAAGATTTATGATTTGGAATTTATACCAATTCTTTTCAAAATAATGCAACAAATAAACCTTGCTTTGAATGGGCTCCGTCTGTCAGATTAAGAAAAACTTTTCTTCAGAATTCATGGGGAAAAAAGTGTTCTCTCTCCCACACCTCCTCATCCAAAAAATGGAAGAAAAATTATTTCCATTACCTGCATTATTGATTTCAATCCGCTAAAAAAACATGAAATTTTCGAAATTTACTCCACTACGGGGACTCAGCTTTACTTTCATATATAAAATTAGGTTATCGTAATTACATTCCGAAATTCACTTTCTTTCCAAACTTTAGCCCACGTAATACCCTTCGTGAAACACCGATTGAATTTATTTTGTTTGAATTCAGTTCGTTCACGTATCTTAATAAGATAAAATCGAAATAAGGGAATAGTCTTCGTAATAAAGCACAACCTTCCTTTTCGTAAATACATTCTAAAAAATAGACCAGATTCCTGCTTTTAAAAGCAGGAAAAAAACACAAACTAGTTCTTGTTTACCAAGGATGCATTTATCAAGTACCGAAAACGCAATTTTACAAGGCTGCATCTAGAATCTACATGCATATAGCCATGCCTTGAAATTCCTTCTAAATTAAAATCTTCACGTAAACAATTTTTTCATGCTCTGTATGTGTGTTTTATTGGAAAATTTCTTTAAATTGTAATTTTTATATACATATATATATACAGAGAGCGAGAGATTTTTTTTATAAAATGCAACAAAATAATTTTCCCTATAAAGTCGACAATATATTGGGTACGAAAAGATTATTTCTATCTATACAGACCACGTTTCATATATTCTCATAAGAGTCATTCCCCTTTTACGCAATGTTACCCCCCGTAGTCTTAAATTCTTAAAACCTCTTTCAAATTATGTGCTGTCAGAGGATTTAAAATACTTTACACATGAATATTTTTAAAAAAGGATTCTTATCAAAGTTAGCTGTCCTATGAGCACCACATATGCGGAGAAATTCCTACATTTAACTCAGTAAATAAGCGATTGAGGATACATTGTTAGGCCAAAAATTTATACATATATACTTACATTGTATACATTCATTTCATGTTTTACGTGGTAGATATATTCTTCAAAAAATTAAGCACACTGAAACTATGTAAAATGAAATGAGACATGGATTGCATGCAAAAAGCATATAGATTCATTAATTTTTAGAGATGCTTCATTGCTCACACTTCAGGTTAGTTTTGTAATTGAAAAATATAAACATAGCTATCAATCTTCGGGGCAAAAATTGATAAAGAATATATAAGAATTAACAATGTCCCTTACGAATAAAATAACTAAAGAATATTCGAACATAAATAACAACTGTAATTTAAACATAAAGAACTTTTGTCTGTACTTTTCTTTAGAACTTTTGAAAAGGTAGAAAAGCTTTGGTTGTGCAGACGTAACTTAAATATCCAAGTCACCAATAGAACATTCTGTAATGTTTCTCATAGGTACTACTTCTCTAACATTGAAATGTTGGCTAGATTTGCCACTTTTTAGTAAACCATAGCTTATTTACTTTTGGATGGTATGAATTCAATAACAATGAAATCAAACATTTCGGATCTATGCAAATGCTACATTAATATATTTATGTGTAATATAAAACAATCAAAATAAAATCCCAAGCAATTTTTTTAAATTAAAATCGTGTCAAAGTAATCCCGTGGAAATTGAATACCGTTTAAAATGAGAGAGGAAGGTATATGCAAATCCTTTGCCTCAGTTTTTCAGAAGAAACTTTTTTCACATAATTATAATGCAATAAAATAATTTTAATACAAGTTAGATAAAAAAAAAAAGTAATTCAAAGATAATTGTCCAAGCACTTAATAATATATCCTTATTTTGCAAAGTATATACTAGATCTTCTGTAAAAATGTTTGAAAATGAATGCCAATAATAATCTAATTAAAATTACTGTTGTTTTGCTTTACGAATTGTATAACAATATTTAAAAATATTGTTATATAATTCGTAAGAATATACTGTAATAATGATTTATAAAATACATATTTTGGAACTATTTTAATTTTTAAAAAGCCTTAATATACCTCTTTTTAAGATTTATATATATATATATATATATATATAAGTCATTTTAAAAATTATTTCTTGAGATTTATGACATTTTCAAAAATATTTTATCTCCTCATTTAAAATGTTTGGACGAACATAGGTTAAAATAAAATGAAATTCAAATCTCCTGTTCAATAATCTTGTTTTTACTTCACAAATAATTTTTTTCGAAAAGTACATTTATGATTATTTTTCTTCAACAGCTGTCGGAGAAAAAAAAATTAAAAATTATTTTTCGTTTCTCTTGGAAATATTAGATTGTAATGCAACTTAAATAAGAATTTCTGTTTTCTTATTTGATGTCGATGGTCAAAAAAATTATATTTTAAAAAGCAAACAATACCAAAACAAAAATAAATCCTAATTGGCGATCAATTTTTAAACTTCTTTTCAAGGAATTTCCAACTGGATAGATTTTACTTTTTTTGTGTGCATGTGTATGTTATTCCAGAATTGCTTCGTAATGGACTTTTTTTTTCCTTCCTTAAGAATCGTATCAAGCGTTTATCAGAATTGCTTTCAATCGTTTTTCTTCCTTCTTCAAGAAAGCTGTTTTTTTTTTTTTTATTTCGGTATTTCTTTCGAATGTTTATTCGCGAAGCCTTCAAAATATTAACAGAGGAAATTTAACAAGTCATTCGTATGTTTTCTCCATCTTTTCTTTTTTAAACGCCTTCTCATTTCTACGCTTTCTTTCTGGAGCTTTCCTATTCCGAAAAAGTATTTTTATCGAATTACTGAAGTATAAATCGTCGAATTGGATCATTAATTTGGACGATTAAAATTTTTGTTCGTTAAAACGCTGTTCAAACTGTTAGGGAATTCTCATCAAAAGTTTAGCATGTATGATTCAGTGTCCTCAAAGAAACTATATTTTATCTTTTTATGCATTTTGTTTGCTATAAAGGCTTGAATAACTACTAAATGTGCAGAGGACCCATAAGATGACCTTGAAAACCTAGAAACATTTACTTAAAGCTCTAGAAAATAACATAATTGCATATAAAACAATTTTACATAATAATTATAATGACCTTTGTCATTAACTACTCATTCTATCTGTCACCCTAATGAATTAAAGTTCTACATTTAAGGAATTTGATAAAAGACGAGAAGAAAATTGAATTCAATCTTAGTTGCAGTTGATTGGTTCATTCTGGCGTTCACGATTGAAAAATGTTTTTATAAATCCTAAGAAATCCCCAAAAGTATTTACAAGAAAAACAAAACCATGTATTAAACTTTCTTTAAAAATGGGATGTAAAATAAAAATAATGGCTGAAATATAATCCTATTGGAATATATTTTATTTAGGGTTCATAATACGGATTTCGGACAAACAATTAGAACAAACGGTACATTTGTCTAATTCCCCATCTTGGTAATTTTAGTAAAATTTAAATATACTAAATATATTTAATTTTTTAACTTCCCACATGATGGGTTTCTAGTTATCTTAAATATTACTGACAATATAAAACCGGGAGAAATTATTCAAAAAGACGACTGTTTTGAAAATGCTTTTTTTTAGAACATATTTGTTCTCGTAATTGGATCTGAGGAGTACGCTATTATACGGAATGAAACATTTGAATTAAACCATACAAAATCGAGTTTATTGATTTATCCAAAATGCACTTAGGAGAAATATGCTAGCCTTTAGCCACAGTCAAGTGACGAGGACAACTCTTGATCTGGTATTCTACCATTGTAATTTCTCCACCACACAAACGTGAGAATTTCGTGCCCCGACTTATTTAACGTTCATTAACCCATCTACACAATAGTCTACAGCGGAATCACAACTTCATTTAAACAACATCGGCTACGAGCTCACGAAAAAAATGTTAATTAAACAATCATAGAATGTTAATAAACAGTCGGGTTCGCCTAATGTTAAAGAAGAGTATCTAAATTGGGAACTCTTTTCTCACGCAGAGAGTTAAAAAATAAAATAAAATAAAACTCCTATAATCTAGGTTTCACTATAATACAAAGTATACAGCACACTACTCGTAAGACTTTTCTTCCTTTGTACACTAAAAATTATAAATATTCAAAACACAAAAACGTAATACAAAACGCGATTTTAAAAAGCACATTTAATGTAGCTAAAACATATCATTCAAGATGTTCACTTTAAAACATCAACTGAAAAACTAATAATTTTAGATAAATTATGCTAATTTTGATAGCAAATTTTTTTTCGTACGCCATCCATTATATGAATTAACGTTATCGGCATTCACAAAAAGTTACGACAACGGACTAAAATTCATTGCCAACAGGCAAACTTTCAGTGTGAAAATAAAGTGTGTTACTGAATTTGCAAAAACGGAAAATCTCTTCAAGTAATACCAAATGACCTGTCTTTATCTAAATTTATTGAACAAAATTTGGTCAAGAATGACCATGGCAGTAAAAAGGAAGGAAACAAAAACCAAAGAAGAAGCTAGCTGTGAAAACTTCAGCTCGAATAAAGTGAGCTGCGCATTCAATACTTGGACATTCAATTATGGTTACTTCTCACGAGGACTTTGTGAAGTTCAAAATGAACTTTTTACTTCGCTGCATTGAATATGTATTTAAGCGCTTAAGATTTCTCTTCAAACAAGTTGAAAAATATTTGCCCTTCACAAAAGCTTATAAAGAGAATAGAGTGAATTTTACAAAGAATTGGAATTATGTGGTATTTACCGATAAAAAACTATTATCTAAGGACGGTCCGGCTAATGAAATGTCTCATAGGGAGGGAAAAAATAAGAAGAGTGCTCCTAATCGGACAAAAATGTCAAAATCGTAATAGAGGTATTTTTGTCTGTCAGGAATAAAATGTGCAACAGAAGTATATTAGTACCTAGGTTTACAGGTTCTTGTACAATTTGGCTGTTTCTTGTCGGATAAAGCATTGTCTTGAATGAGAAATTCTTCAGAAACAGATTGGTTTGTTCTTCAACTAGATAATTACTCTATCTTCTCTACCAATTATATTAAAACAATCTTTAAGAATGAGATTGTAGTTATTTTACCTTGGCCATCTCACATCTCTGATCTGAATGTGACTGAAAAATCCAGCGGATTCGTCAATGAAATCTGATAGTTTGTTTAAAATGTATATGTCTGGCGAAAGGCTCAACAAACTATAAAACAAAGCAAAGCCAATGGCAAGGGCTAAACTGAAATTCTTTTTAACACCTTAAGCTCAACTCTCCTACAACTAAAATGAAGGGAGAAATGACAATATATGGAATGTAATAGAAACATTTTCTCTATGCAGTTATATACGTATTAAAACATGTGTACGAAAATATTTTGATTATTCTTTTTAAAGACGAATTTCAAAATCTTGTAATGTCTTTAAAAGATTTTCTGTGTTTAAACTGTTCAGCCGGTTTGAATTGTGTCTAATGTTCAAGACTATAAATACTACACTATCATATTTCTATTTAAAAATTTTAGTTATACGAAAAAAATCATGTCAGCAGTGAATTTAGTTATACTATTTATTTCAATTTGAGTGGGTATACTTTTTCTTCCCTATTCCATTTTCACGATTCCATGTTATAAAAATATTTAATTTCTGCGTGTCCAGATTAAAAATAAAAAATTGCAATTTTAAAATTCTGAAAAAGTTTGTGAATTTAATATTACCTTGATATTAATTAATTACCTTCAAAAACCACTATTGTCACGCTAAACTATAATTTGTTTTTTGAAATATCTGTATAAGATTGATGTTTGTTTGGTTTAATTAACTTCGCACAAGGAGTAAAAAAGGCTATTGGCAACGGACCTCGTAATTCTGAACCTCAGTCAAATGACGAGGATGACACCTGAGTTGGCACCCCCTCTCCTAACTTCCACACCACGCCAATGGGAGGACTTTGAGCCTCTACAGATTTAACGTGCATCAGACCCGGCTACATAGCAAGTCTAACGTGCCCAATGTTCGAAGCTGCGGCTCAACGAAAACCGCCGGCCACGAGTCTGAAACCATGACCACTAGGCTACCGCGGCCACATCGTCATTTTAAACAACTATTGTCTAGTTATGAAGTGGGTGACATCTAAATAGCACCGCATTCTCTTAGCTTCTGCACCCTCCTAACGAGAGGACATTGATCCCGACAGATTTAATATATTTAAATACCACTTCACGACAGGTGTAAAGTGGAACCAGGACTCGAAGAAACTCGGCATTGATCTCACCCACTCAGCTACCACTGCAACTCTAAATTTTGAGAATGCAGTGTTATAAATTCTGTATCCATTCATTAAACTTATAACATCTGCTGATTATTATTTGATTCACTTTCTAATAATATAGTCACACAAAGGAGTGTGATGTCCAACCCAGATGCTAAGAAATTGTATTATTCACTTTGTTTAAAGATTAACAGTTAATCTCTCCAAACGCATTTGAACAAACGTTTATAATACGAAATTAATTCACATCTTCGTTTATTCACTCGGATTCGAGTGAATAAACGAATTCTAATTAATCCTTGAACCCTCTTTCGACCTTTTGTTGGATTTCTTTGACCGCTGAAGAAGAACGGGATCCGACGACAACCAACTGGCTCAGAAGGGATTTCATTTTAGACAATTCGAATAGAAGTCCTCAAGGATAAATCGCAATAGTCTTCGACATCGATCCTAAGACTAATTATATATTTATTCGTAATTCGAACTGTTATATATTTATGTTTCAAAACCATTCGAAATTTCCTTATCATCAGGATGTTCTTCCTACACAGATTTTTCGTCGTATTCATTTCTTATGGGTGAAGACAAACTTAGCAGACTGAGTTTCTGAGCATCAATCTTTCGAAAAAGAAAGTTTCAAATTTGCTTTTAGACGCCTTTACAAAATTGCGAATCTTCTAATACTATATCTCTTAACTTAATAGACCGTTGAGGATTCTGAGACCCATTTAAAGTGAAACATTTCCCGTAATTCTGCACGACATATGAGGGTCATTCTATAAGTCTTTAAAATTTTCAAGAGATGGCGTTCGTTGCATCGAAAATTGTTTTTAATAAGCATCGTGACACACCATACTGCTGTTTAAGTCTCAGTTACTTGTATTCGTGATTATGACACCTTTCGCAGTTAAAAAATTGTTCGTCATAACTTTTCCGGCCGAAGAGAATCACCATATTTACTCGCCCTTTTATGGAAAAAATTCACCAAAAGCAACCCATTGCCTTGATTGTTGTTTGATTGCTGGTGTGTAACGATGAATCCAAGTCTCACCGATGGTGATAACTAGACGTGGCAGCAATTAAATTTTAATTTGGCAGCAAATGACTACAAAATCAAAACTAACTTATAAATTAATGTCAAATTTGTTTCGGCTCAGTGTAACAGTTAGAATCACCTACTGGTAACAACAGTTCACCTTAATGATACCATTTGTCGACAAATATTTTGAAACATCTTCGTACTTGTGGTTATCCCCCCCCCCCGTCTACCGTTCATAAAATGTTTCTACTACCAAAAAAACAAAAACTTTTTTTTTCTAAAATGATATTTAGTCGGTAATAAAAAGAGAAATTCTTTAGAAACAAGCTGTTTATTTTAATTTAATTATTTACTTATAGTTCTTATTCGACACTTAATAAATTTGGCAATGAGTCACGAATACTGTGTGCTTGAGTTTTTACCTGCATATCTAGAAAAACCCTACAAAAGAAGGTAGATAAACTTAATTCGAAAAGATCACCGTTATTGAGAGAAGAAAAAATGGGAACTATTTCGTGGGATGTCGATTCGGGCTATTTCAGCATGATGAAGAAAATAATTTTCGAAAGAGAAAGAAAAATAATGGACAGATCAAAAACTCTCGAGAACTATTTTAAAAAAAGTGTCATGAAGAATATTTTCATATTTCATTTGAAGGAATCCTAATTCAATTCCCGAGTTAAATGAAACGACAGAATTTGTGAAACATTTTTCTTTTTTTTTTTTCTTTCTTGTGAAATTTCTTTCACCTCAATGGAAACCTGAAGGAATTCTACCGATGGGGAGAAAAAACGAATTCTCGCCCTTTTGAAGAAAAATATCGATTTTTTTTTCTCTTCTCTGACAAACGGCGTGAAAGAGGAAAGAAAAAAGAAGGAAGAAAAATAGTTTACGGAGAAAGTTGTCCCGAACTGTTCGGCTATGAGTCAGATTTGCGGCAATGGAATGAACCGCAGGCTCTGTCGTGTATCTCTCGCTTCTTTTCAGGGGGAACAAATGTCAAAAAAACGCTTCCGAATGCTATCAATCTGAAAGATGCGCCAATACTGGAAACTATATTTATCAAGACAAATGTCCTTTACAGTAAATTTAAATTAATAACATCGTATTTAATATCTGTTTATTTGGGTTTTTTTTTTTCAATATAGATATTTATTTTCCGATGGATTATAATTTAAAAAATTTTAAGAATTTAAAAATTTTTATACAAGACTTAAATTTTTAATCAAATATATACCCATTATACAATTTAAAATTACATTATTTTTTAACTTTACATGGTTTGAGATGGAGCACAATGAAATTCTTTTTTAAATAAAATCGAAACTATGTGCAGCGTATTCTTTGCTGTGTGTATTCCTTTCCTTGTGAGTTTGACTGTTAATGATGTGTTTAGAAGCCAAACACGAAGGGTATTGACAACGAGCCTCTTTACTCTGAACTACATTCGAGTGAAGAGGATGACACTTGAATTTCAATATTTCTGCTAATTTTCACACCACCAAATGCATCCTATAAGGAAAAAAACCTTCAGGTAGGTAATAAAATAGGTAACCTATATGGCTTTTAAATTCAATCAGTTTTCATCTAATTTTTTTTTTATCTTGCTAACATAATTACAAACTAAGATCTACTGATTAATCAAGTAATCTTTCATGTAATCTGTATTTTAAAGGCGGAAAAATGTGCAAGAATAAACATCAAATTATAGCAAATTTCCTTCAAAAAAATTAGACTTCACGAATATAGGTTTCTTTTTTAAAAAAATATTAATGTTTTTAATAATTTTGAAGCTATATTTAATCTTAAATATATTATTTCTCTTAAATTACCCATTGTTGATTAAAATAATTTTCAAAAATTTTGTTATACATAATAAGAAATGTAAAACGCGACGAAATATATCAAGTTTATGAGATTTATATATTAATATTATGACAAAAAACTTTTTGAAAATTTTAGCCTCTGTAAGGCCTATTAAAAGGATCATGATTGTTTATTAACGTCGCACTAGGAAACGATAAGAGAGCTATTGGCTTGAGACTTCGCAATCTTGAATCTCTGTCAAGAGACGAGGACGGCATCTGAGCTGGCACCTCATCTCCAAACTTCTGCACCACAACGTCGGGAGGAACTAGACTCTCACTCAGATTTCATGTGCATCAGTTCTCACTACACTACAGGTGTTTATTGATAACAGGGCTCAAACTCTCAACTCGGCGAAAATAGCGCCGGCCGCTGGTCCGCGACCATGACCACTAGGCTACCGAAATATATAGCAGCTAAAAGGTGAAAATTCTTGTGCAGAGAAAGATAATCTCAATAGTTTTCCCAAGAGTCTTAAATCTGTACAACTCTAGCAATTTAACTCTGGCACGGAGCTTATATATATATATATGTATATATATATACTGAAAAATTATGAAAGAATAGTTTAAAATATTTAAAAAGACAAAAATCCAGAAAGAAATGTAAAAATGAAAGAGAAAATAAATGAAAATATGGAACCCAGCAAGTCATATATATATATATATATATATATATATATATATATATATATATATA
>BMAW01044884.1:1473422-1492742 GCA_019974015.1 Nephila pilipes
ATTGTGTTCCTAATAAAGATATTCTAATCATTTTATTGAACTATAAAAGTATTTTTCGGTTAAAATGTTTTTGTTTCCCTTTGAAGGGTTGAATCTGGACATAATTATTCAGATATATTTGCTTTTTGGTACTATTTTTAAGAATGACATTCCATAAGAATACAAAATATTTTACTCCTCATATATACAAACAATGCACAAAATATAGCGAACCAACTTTTTAAATGATATTACTGTATATTTTCTTTGAAAGAATTATAGAAGTGTATAATTTTTGAATTTTTTTTTTATACAAAATTTTTTAATGTTTATATATTACTTAGAGAGAAAAATATTTATACAAAATTTATTATAGAGGCATACAAAGTTTGGAACCATGTTGTAAAATATTTTTCTAGTAATGGTACCTAAATGCAAATATATCTCATAAATCATGTCCCTATCCATTTAAGAGAGAAAAAACCTTTAACAAAAAATTAGTTTATAGTTCTATATAATGAATAAAATATCACCATTAGACACTCAAAAAAAATCTAAGCTCTACTAAAGATTGGAATAGATATACATCAGAAAAACAAGAGGTCTTAGATATGGTATTCCACAATTCCTCGCAAATGTCCTAGTGCCCTTAACATCTGACGAAAGAGAGAAAAAGCTAATTTTAACATTTTTCGAATTTTTAATTGAAATAGTCCTGTTAAGTTACGGTTATTTGTTTGAAATAAAGGAATCATACAAATATGCTTATTTTTAGTTCGTAGTCTATAAGTCGAATGATAAGTTACAGAATAATACCGATTTCCCAGTTATCTAATGTTAAAAGTTAGCTTTTCTTAGAATAAATACACTATAAATGTATATAATTTGTTGTAGTATCACCATTAATATCATCTTTGTTAAATGACTTTAATTGCTCTTCAGTTCTGTCACTAAGAATTATTTTGTTTGAACGACTTTCGTAAAGAACATACTTCACGTTATGTTAAGCGGAAATACTGGAACGTATGTAAAAATAAAATGTGGTTTCTGTAAAGGATTCTGAGTAACTTCAAAAAGAATACAATTATATTCCTCTTTAATTTAAAAAATCATACGTTTCTATAGCAGGTGCGGAAACCTGCAAATGTCCTCCTTTTGTACTTTGCGAAGAATTTTTTATGCTTGTTGATCTTCGACTGTTGGAACTAAGGAGTTGCTGAGCATGTCGTTTCGATTACGCTCAAATGGATATATGGAAATGAGGTTATCAGAAGCTGATGCAGATACACGTTTTAATGTGTCTCGTAGAGTGGTACATACTCTGGGAGCAATTTGAATCCGAACATTTATTACCAAGATGACGCGTTAAAATCCTACCTATGTCCGTTGGGTATCTAATCCTACTCTTTTGACTCGAAAGAGGAGAAATACTAATTTGCCTCGGCTCATTTCAAATCATTGTGCAGCAACAGGGATATCTTCATATGGTTTCAAACAATCATACTATGCAAGACGACCCTAACGTGAAACTGTGTGATTCGGAAAATTGGTTTATAAAGAGGGCTTGGGATGAATTCTTTAATAAGGAAAAACGTTAAACTTTTCTTAAAAATGCTTTTTCATAGTATCGTCTCTTTTACTCTCTTTTCTTTATCGTCTCTTTTTTTCAAAGGCTACTTTAAAAAAAAAGAAAAAGAATGCAGTGCATAAAATGTTCCCTTTCATATAATCTATAATTCCCTCATTAACCATTGACGATTTTGATGATTTCGAAATGTTATTCGAGTAAAAAGTTATTTCTCAATTCATTTACGTTGAATCATTCTACGAAAACACCAAACAATCTGTTGGTCAGCTGCGAATCTAATGAAATATATTTCCAACTCTTCTTCAAATAACTAATTCAAAAACCAAGAAGGAAATAGCTGTCAAAAATACAGAAATTAATACGGAGAAACGAGATAGATATTGCAGAGAGAAGCAGTAGATATAATGAAGTGTGAGGTTGTTGAATCAACATATCAGATTATTTGAAAAATACGACTGTTAGGACTTATTGTTTATTAATGTTGCACCGAGAAGCAACACGAGCTACTGGCAAAGGTCGATTGACAAGGATGGCACCTGAGCTGGCAACTCCCTCTCCTTAACTTTCTCACAACTCGCCGACAAGACTTGGCACCTTGACCGGATTTAAAGTGCATCAGCCCCTCTACACGGAGGGTCTTTAGTGTCATCAGGTCTCGATGCGATGAATACAACGCCAGCCACGAGTCCGTGACCATGACCTCTAAACTACCCCGACCACCACTTACTGTCAAAGAAGCAAAAATATTCGCCTTCTCGAATACTAGTGTTCGTGATCCTCTTTTCAATATTCACTTACAATCACTTTTGATGGCGATTTTTTCTCCCAAAAAGAAAAAGTATCTGATATACATTTTTTTAAAAAAAAAACGATTATTATATTCCTTTTGTTTATAGAAAAATACAATAAAGTCATGAAAGTTTGACTGACAGTGTGAGAGAAAAAGAAAAACCATTTGCCATTTACTTCCAAATCAATACTATTGCTGAGTGAGTGAACAAAGGAACCGGGTATAACACGGAACGGCATACTGCATGCTTTGTTGCTTGGGGCGAATAAATGCAGCATTACAGTAGCTTTGATATTAATATTCATGACAGATAATGAATGCACGGTTGATGCAGTTTAATAAAGGTAATCATTACGTCTGCAACAGATATTGAGTGTGAAATAATAAGTCATCTAAATATTCTAAAATTATGAGTTTTTATCACTAAAAGGAACTGCACGTATTGAAGGGTTGGAGTAAACGTTCACAATGAAATAATTATTTTAAATAATGTTTTTATGTCTTACAGATCCCAATGCTATGTATATGATAATTTGTAACGTTCGTGCGAACAAACTAACATCGTTCTAAATTATCATTCATTTGATCTAAATCCACAGTGATGAAATAAAATTTCTTTTCAACAAAAAAAGTCCATTCGATTTTATTCTAGTTTTGACTGAATATATAGATATTTCATCTTTAATATACTAAATTAACAACATTATCACTAACACCAAGTGATATATATATATTTGTTACCGATGTGAAATTCATTGTTCTGCCAGTTACTTCTATTTTTGGAAGATTTAAAACTCAACACTGTGGGCATGCTCCCGAAAAAGTGTTTTTTTTTTTTTTTTTTTTTTTTTTTTTTTTACTTTAAGAGTAGCTAAAAAGCAAAGAATACAAGAAAATATTTTTAAAAAAACTATTTTAAAATATAAAAGGTTCGAAGGTAGAAAAATACTTAAATTTAACAAACGAAAAAGTACTCTTATAGATGTTTATTTATTCCTTTTTATATGAAAATTAATTCACGAATTTTTTTTTAATTATTTTCTGGCGAACATATCACAAAAGAAACAATTTTCTATCTTACGTACTCACACAAACAAAATGCAAAAACTTCATATTTACCCCAATGATCATAAATTCAGGTTCAGAATATCAAATAGAAATAATTATAATATAAAAGTTCTGTGCAAAATTTTGCAAAAAACAAATTTAGCCACCCAAAGTGCACCCTTTTTTATTTTTTATTATTAAATTACTTAATTAAATATAAGAATTAAAGAAAGCGATGAAATATCGAGAAATGGACAATAGTAAACTTTTCCGATATTGAAATTAAAGCAAACGATAAGTTATTAAATTGAATGTGTTTAAGCTAATGTAATCATAAAATTGAAGCTAATGATAAAAAATTGAAGCGATCTGGTACGCCAAAGTGATCCAACTAAAACAATAGCCCCTTGGTTGGCTAATAAAAGCTTAATATTTCCCCCTTTTTTTTTTCCTTTGCTCCCGTCTTAAAAGAATTTCAAAAAATCAATTACTATTTTACTTGCAACTTATAAGCGAGACATCTAGAAATTAAATCGCAATCTTAAGAAATGTAAGCATATACCTCGAAAAAAAAAATTTTCAAGGTAGATGCTTAATCCTTTTGGGGGAAAGGGAGGGGGACTTCCTAAATCATGCACCTACTAAAATTTACTTTTAAAAAAGTATTACAAGGTCATTTTTTAACCTCATTCCCCCTAATTAAAATAACTTTCCACGCAAATTCAGTTTTTTATCTTGTATGATCACCAAAATAATTTTTTGTATTGCGAATAAACATATTGTTCATATTACTCTGTTTTAAAAACTCTTTTTTCGAAGACGTTAAATCCTTACGTTAAGAGACACATACTTATATTTAATATTTAATATATTAAGACTATATATTTAAACCAATTAACAAAAACTGTTCGAGTCCAATGATCATAATGCACATTAAACTATGTAAATCAGACAACGACCTTTTTAAAATATTTTCACAGAAAAAATTAAAATATAAAAAATCGTTTGTATTCTCATGTAAGAAGACAAATTTTAAATTTCCATCCCTATTTCATCACTTTCCACAAACGAGATATTTCATGCAAAATTAAAATTTCAAATGAAAGATTATGATACGTGTATATTTTTGGAAACTATGTTTTATGTATATTTCATGGTTGCATTTTCGTGTATTCAATAAATTTGAGAGTTTTTTTTAGAAACTTTATTTTTTTAAAAAAAATTATGTATCTTAAAAAGTTTTTTGTCAAAATTCAAAATGTTAGCAGGTGAATTAAACTGGATTGAAATTTTGAGAATTGTTTTCAAATTATAAATGAAAATAGTCTTTTTCAAGTGGTCTATATTAAACCATTCAATTTTAAATTATTCTCGTAAACAAATAAAATTAAATATTA
This sequence comes from Nephila pilipes, assembly GCA_019974015.1. NCBI lineage: Eukaryota > Metazoa > Arthropoda > Arachnida > Araneae > Nephilidae > Nephila > Nephila pilipes. The sequence goes on from BMAW01044884.1 coordinate 1,478,224, forward strand.
AATGAATAGCATTTCTATTCAGGTTAACGAAATGAATAATTTTAAAATTCTTATTCTGTTAGTTGTATCGTCAATTTCAAGTAAAATACGCGAAGATACACAAAAAATGATTTACGCTTTTAACAATAGTTTTTAAAATAACTTACTGCTTAATATCATTACCATAGACATCATAAAAAACACACTATGAAAAAATGGAACTTTTCTCACCTTGAAAATCAAGTAAAATTAATATTTTACAATCACTCTGATTTAATTAATAAATTTCAATATATTAGTAATTATCATGATAGTATAATGTTTTTCATTTAAAAGGGTGCATAATTTACCAACTATGTTAGTATTGTTAACAAAATACGTTTTTGATGGTTATAAATGGACCTAAGCTATTTTTCAAAATTAACAAAAAAAAAATTGTACTTATTTACAAGGCTTGGGATCATAAATTTCCCTTAAAATAAAGGAATGTTTACACTTTTATTCACTATTAAAGAAAAATTACTCTCAAATTTCTATACTTTAGAATTCATAATTCACTCCAAATCGCATATGTCCTTTTTTCTATGCAGGTTGTGTAATTACGAAGCGTACACAGATATATGCCATCGTTGAAAGGGTACCCTCAGTCAGTTATCAATTGTATCACAATGGCAATATCTTACTTGTGTATTTCAATGCATTATATTAAAATTATATATTTAATGTAAAGCTTATTTAAAAAATCGTCCGTGTTAATCGAACTATATTAACAAAATGCTGCTCTTAAAATTTTATTCCATATCTTGTTTGAAACTCTTAAAATGGGAAATAAGCAATTTTCTAAAAAATTTCAACATTCTAGAAAAACAAGCTAATTTTATTTTTACAAAGTGAATTTAAATACGTTAGTCACAAAATGCTTAAAAATGAATTTAGAAAGTTTTCGTAACTTGAATACTAAATTGGAAAATGGACTTAAATCATTCTCAAAATAAAAGGCTCATATGAATTCAAAATATCAAAGAATAAATATGTAGAATTATAAAAAAAAAGTATTCAAAATATTAAAGTAAGTCAGCTAAATAGTAATAGACGGCTAAAAAATTTTTAAAAAAAATGAGAGTACATTTCTCATATAGTAAAACTTTAAAAGTTTCGATATCAGGCATTTCCTTTCATTTTTGTATTGTTTCCCCATTAATATTTTACCTATTGAAATAGTTTGATACTATCACAGAAATGAAAACTCTCAAATAGAGACCGTCAAAGGGAAGGAACCTCGTTGAGCGGGTAAGTTTAAAAATTCCCACGCGACTATGAGTCTTACGATCTATTTCTGGAAACGCCAGGAACCCCTACATTATCACTACAAACAAGAAAATAAATCAGGCAGCCCTTTTTCTTCGCTTTCAGGTTAAGGATCTCAAGCAGATTGAACTTGGGTTGTTTATTCTTTTCCAATTAGGTGCACAAATATCACTATTAACCTTATTTGTTTCTCCCGTTGTTGTTTTTTATTTTATTTTATTCCCAACTAAAATACCCTAGTAAAGTTTCCAAATTAAAACTATTTTAATCGATAAATATCTTAGCGATTGATGGTACATTTCGTTAAGGTATTTGTGTGCTACACAAAATTGCCGAATCAGAGACAAACTCCTTTTTGATTCATTCGGGCAAGGCTCAGCAGTCGTGGAAAAAAAATCTGTATTGAAGGCCGATACCGTTTCAAAACCATGTGCGGTAGAATAACGTTTTGGATTACATGTACTGAAAGTGCAGACCTTGGAGTTCAAGCTTCCTCTCAAGTCTCAAGATAAAATGATGTAACTTTGTATGCGAATAAACAAGTGTTAAACTCAGAAAAGAACTTATTCACTTGAGGTGCAATTAAATACGTGAAAGCATGAAGTTTTCATATTACGTATCAGAAATGTACATCAGCCAGTAAACCATGCTATTCTGCAAATCAAATAACCAGAAAGTCTGACTGATATTTTGTATGAGATATACTTCCCTCCCTTTAAAATGTTGATGTACATACGAGAGTTTTCGATTTTCGAAACTGCTAATTGCTTACGCAGACCTTATATATATATATACCGACTCAAAAGTCGTATAATTTAAATTTTATATTCATTTGATATAAATTAAAGATGCTTTTTGCCCAATTCTATCGTCATTTTTTGCATGTGATACTAACACTTCAACAAAGAACGTATTTTAATATTCTTTGATGGTTGACAGGATAAATAATTCTAGACACTGCGTTTTCTCTAACCCCACCTGAAACCACCCTAAGCACATTTAGAAACACAGAATTTCAAGCCATCAGATTTTTTTTTCCCGAGGCAAGATAAAAAGATATGTACTCACAGTAAGATGTGGTAGCAGGCCGATTTGTACCCTCTGGGTCGTTCTAGGAAGTTGTACACCACCGCTTGCGACTTTCTGTACCGTGGTCCCCGGTGCCTGCCAGACTTGAGGGGCTTCCCCAGCAGGCTGGTCCGAGACAACTGCGCCGGAGGGTAGCCGGAGCTCTGCCGACGCTCGCCGGACTCGATCCGGCTGAGCTCGAGCGGTATAGCAGCCGTCTTGCAAGGATCGTTTGCTGTCTCTTGTAGAGCTTCTCTGGCTGCTAAATGCGCTTCACCGGAGGGAGGAGTGGTGGCGGTGCCATTCTTTTTGTCGACGTGGTTCTGGAGGGGAAGGGACCCACTTTTGTTGCCCCCATACTCATCGTATTCTCTGAACCACACGCTCCTGTAACGCTTCTGCCGGTATTCACTGATCAGAGCCACGACTCTCCGGTGGGGTTGGCGTCTGGAACACACGTTAATAGACGATAACACTTGCCACTTTATCCGAAACTACCAGTCAAACAACTGGTATAGGGTCTTTTGCACACTGTCATGATTAGAAGTTTCATTAGCGTCAAAAGACTTACTTAAACGACAGCAGGATTTAGAAAATTTAGATGTACGTATTTCACCCACTGTTACTCAGAATTTGGTTTTAAATTAGTTGACTCACACTTATCAATAAAGTCACTTAGCACACCAGCACCGTTATAAACACAGTCATCCAAAAATAGTAACTTTTCAGAACAGTTCTGATGCAATCATTCAATCCACCATAGTCATTTTGTAAAACTATATTGTGTTAGGTAGATTGAGCAATTGTTCAGCGCTCCAGCTACATTAAAATCCAATTAATGAAGAAAGACAGTTCTTTAAAACAGTTTAGATCAAATCATTCCATTCAGCACCGTTTTCCATTAAGTCAAAAAAAGGTGATAAAACACTGATGGGTATTTAGGTAGGTTGAAAATTCTTACAATACCTAATCGAATGGAAATATTTTTCGTTCAACATAAATATACAGGTAACTTTAAAAGATGATGAATTATGGGGTCGAAAAACCCGTATCCATTGTAACACTTGGTGATTATCCCTTCTTACACATGTACACAGTTTAAAAGAAACATACACAGGTTTTAGAGCAACTGGGTTGTTGAAATCAATTCGTTGAAAAAAAAATTGAAACTGACGTCTTCAAAGTATCCAGAAAGAATTGCTCTAAAGTTCGTTTAACATTTCAACATTCAAGACTCGGGAGTGTGTAGGAGTACTGATAGGTTTCAGGAGTGATTGCGAGGTGAAAATATTTGTGCGAGAGTGAAAATAATCCACAAGTGAAGGCAGAAGCACTAATATTGGAAAGGCAACAATGGAAATGCTTGCTACTAGAGATACGAAGTAATAGTAATTGTAATTCTATAAGAGCGAGGTTTTTCCTGCTGGTGCCAGCGAAAAGTTTTTGCTGCCCTATAAAGTGAAGAATATGACAATAAATTATAACAAATTATAAATTTTTTGATTAATAATTTGATTCTTGTTCGTTCAAAATACAGATATACTGAAGAATTTTATATTGCACCAAAAAATAATGAAACCTAAATTTGAACTTCATTTAAAAATACCTTGCATTCAACAAAAAATATTCATAATGATACGCAGATTATTTAGATGTATTGAATAAAATTAAAAATTTAAAAAAATGTAAATGGTTTTTTACAAGTAAGTTTTTATTGCTATATTTCGTATTAAAATGTATTTTACATCCATTAAAAAACTTTCAAACATTTTTCCATTTCATTTAAAAATAATTTGCCTTTAAAATTATTCAACACTTTCCTATGGATCATTTAGCATTGAAGTCAATGACTTTAAAAGTGTTTGCAGATAAAATGAAAAATATCTAATACAAGCGTGAAAAAAACTTTTAATAATTCAAAAGAATCTTTAAAACTTGTACTTTTAATTTAGACTTTATTTTAAAAAAACATTTAATTCTTGGAAAATTTAAAGTTTATCTTTAAATTGTGTGTTTAACTGACACTTTCAGTAAAAAAATTAAATAATTATATCCTATTTGCATCTCTTCTAATTTGGAATATCTTCGAAGAAATTCAGTTTCAGAAAATCGTATCAAATGCTGAGCTACTTAATATTATTCTTTATTCGTATATCTCGCAAGCTATAAAACCAGAACTGATAAAAAAAAATTCTAAACCAAAACTCGAAAACAAATCAATTTTTATTTATAAAAATGGATAATGTAAAAAAATAAATAAAAATTAGGCAAATTTTGAATTTGTAACATATTTGAGTATATTAATTTTTTTTCTTCAAAAAAATATGTCTACAGTATGTAAAACACATGTAACTTATACCAATCGTTTTAAATCGAGTTGTAATTCAATTTTCTGAAGTCTTATTATGTAATGAAGTTCCTAATACGTTTATATTCTTTTTCTCCAAAACCGGAAGCCAAAATATACTTACTAAGAATTAATGATTAAGTAAAAGATTTAAGAATCTTAATTTTTCCCCTTCTTTAATTTATCCTTCCGAATGCCTTTAGAAAAGAAATCACTTTTTCTCTCTATATTTCATGAAATAGAAAACACTATTTAATATGTTTTAACAGGCCTAATACGCAGTATTTTCAGAACGAACAAAAAATTCTTATGAAAGTTTTTATTTACTCCGATGCTCGAATGGGGCAAGCCGAACAATTACAAAACTTAAGTACTCTAGCAGGACTCTTACCAAAGCAACGTGTGTATTAATGGGACATGTATTTCCGATTATCCGTGACCGACGGTTGATCGAGGGTAATCCGACCGCGGGGGTGTCTCCATCCTGCTGCGGGAGCGGCCGTCCCAAAGAGACGCGACGGGATCTTTTGCGCGTGCTTCTGTTGACGAGCTACTGGTGGCTGCCGATCTCAGCGCCATCTGCTGATCGTGGGCGGGGATGATTTATGGCGGGGGAAGAACGTGACAGTTAGGATACACGAGAGGTTTAAGCCAACCCCTCATCGCATCCGCGGATTCGTTATCCGCACTTTGATCGAAGTTCGTTCGTTGAGTCTTTTACATACTTCGAAGTTTGATATCGTATTTTAAATCTTTGGGGCAGTAACATGACAGAAATATTCCTAGAGCTGAGAGAAAAGGGATTATTTCTCTTCTTTTTTTTTTCAGATGAGAATTTAATTTAAACCAAAGCCATTCTTGTGATGTGATAATTTATTTCAACAAACGAGTGTTCACGTTATGAACACCTAATTAAATCGAAAAAAAATCTAATTAAGGGTTTTAATTTATTGATTCTTCATTAACGTCACACACCCTTAGATGAAACACCAGGGCTATAGGAAACAGACAAATTCACGATAATCAGTTCTGCTAGACGGGTCTTTAGTGGCATCAAGGATTGAACTCATGACTCGACTAAAACGGAGCTGTCCATGAGCTCGTGACTGTAGCCACTCGGCTACCACAACTTCTGTTGACTATGGGATTTTTAATGTAAGAATATTTTTAAAATTTTGCTTTACTAGAGTAGATTTATAATTTTAATTGCTCCGATTTTTTTTCGGAATTTATTATTTTTCTCTACTCCATAAATTCGAAATCACTTAAGCAGCTCAACAATTATTTATAAATGTTTCTTTGATATGTCCTCATCAAAATATTTTTCCTTTTTATTTTCTTGACACAATTATGTGGTCTTGTATCTTATGTGTATTTTGTATCTCTTGTCTTGTATCTAGATGTGTATACGATACTGATATATATATAACATTACTTTAATTATATCACGCTTTTTTATTAACTACTTAATGAAAGTTCGTTTTTAACTATTTAACTAGATTCCGTTTCTTAAGTGAGAGCCCTTCCTTCCTTATTTCTTTTATGGTCACGTTAGCCGAGTGAGAACGATCGCAAGCTCAGGGCCGGCTTGGTTTCCGTCGAGTTATGGGGTCGAATCCTAATGCCACTAAAGATGCAGCGATCCTGATAAATGTCATATTGGTTGAGGCTCTATGTTGCCCCATTGTCGTGGTGTGGTAGTAAGGAGTTAGGGTTGCCAGCTGAGGTGTCGTCGATTGACCGAAGATCAAAATTATGAGGTCCTCCACCAATAGCCCTTGTGTTGTTCCTAAGTGCAATGTTAATAAACTATCAGTCTTTCTGTAATGCAATTCGAATGTCATTAACGTAACTTATAGTTGTTTTGAAGGATGACTTATTTGCGTTTCAACTCATTCCAGATACCTAATTAGAAATACGTTAAGAAATTCTTCTTAAGTTCTTTTACTAAATTATTTTCTTAGATGGTCATGTTTTTTAAAGTTAGATTGCTAAAATATTTTGTACAGTTTCATGGATAATCCCCGTAATATTTGATTTTTTTTTAAAAATTCATTTTGTCAAATTTTTGTAATCTGTAGAAAATTACCGTTTGAGCATAATTTTATTACTAGTAAGCCAATTTATCTTTTAAATGATTAATTTTTCTATGTACGAGTAATATTAATTAAATACCTAAAGTTTGATTAATAAAGGCATAGTAATTGAAACGATTGCGGTTTCCATTTTAAAACGACGAAAGAAAGCGTTATCCAAACTCATTTTGTTGACTGTAATTTTCTGTTCATAGTTCAAAACGAATAGAAAATTCTTAGAGTTTTGGTACTCTTTCTTCAAATTTTTATTCAGTAGTAACTCGTATCCAATTCCCATCTGATAGAACCTCGAATAGTATATTAATCCTATAAAATGAAAAAGTTAAAAAAAAAATTAAGTTGAATGTATGTATAAAAATTGAAGATAAAATATTAAAAAACACACCCCCTTTTTTTTTTTTTTTTTCTTCAATTTTTTTTTTTTTTTTTTTGTTTTTAAGAGTCATGAAGAACGTTACAAATAATTCGAATTCCTACTTTTTTTAAATACTTGCATAAGCAAATTTTATCCAAATTAAAATTTTAAAAATATTGTTATTTACCGTCAAGATAAATGTCGGAAGAAACTCTTTATTGAGGAAGTCAAACATTAAATAATTACACTTGAAAGTTTTAGTTTGAATCGCATACAGTTATATCTTAGAATTAAACGGAATAGGTAAATTTAATTATTATCGAGTATAAATTCATTGACAAAGAGATCAATTATCACCATTATTTATTGATATTTATTTTGTTACTCTTTATTATCATTTATTACTATTTATTATTATTATCATATTAATAGTTCTATTATTCATTATCGAGTATTTTGAATCGATGTTGCAAAATAAATTGATACTATCTTAGAATTGTTATGCCTTATATTTATATGTAATACATAATATATTTATTATGTCTCTACATTTGCTTTTTTAAAGTTATAATAAGACAAATTTATAAAAATAAATCTTTCTCTTTTCACTATTCTAATCTAATTCTTCACCAAATTTCTCAGGTAAAGAATGAGACTAAAATAGCACACAATGAACTTTAACTTTTTTTAATCAACTAAACCGGGTCAATTGCACTTAAAAAAAAAAGAATGTGGTATTTCTTTGCCTGAAAATATAAGTCAGCAGAAGACATGCAGATATAGTATTTGTTTTTATATATAAATAACAAATTTTTCAATTGTCTCGTATGAAAAATGTATATTAACTTATATCAATTTTCCACAACAATCAATTAAAAGTTATTTCCTTCGCTTCAATATTAAAATTATTTCTAAAAATTTTAATTTTCTTTTCATTATACTCTTATTTCTTATAAAATAAACGAATAGAATTTACTTTTAAGTTAAACACACTTTTGAAATTTGGATTAGCTTTTGGATTTAAATCGTACTAGAAGTTATACAAGGATTTAAAGAGATGTACCTCTTTATTTCGAACTACGGTTCAAGTGACGATGGTGATCCTGGCTCACTCTCCTAAATTTCACACAACAACACAGGAAAACTTTGGTTCATTTAATGAATGATGCCGAAATCACGATTCGGTTTGAATGCCATAGATTATGTAGATCACTACGATGACTCCAGGGTACCATAAATTATGAAATACGTTATTTAGATTTATTTATTTAGTAATAAAAAAACAATAGGAAGATAAGCAATTGAAATAAAGGAGTAAAATATTTTGATGTAATTAATGTATTCATGGGTCTTCAAGAAATATTTCGAAATGGAATGCAAAAAATATTAAAGAGAAGGAAAAAATCATTCATAAATGTATGTGCTTCTAAATTCAATTAATAGTAAAGAAATTTGTTGTCACGATTTATTGGAGAAGTCTTTTTCTTATTATGCTATTTCAATTCTTAAGCCTTTAGGTCTTACTTTTTTGGTGCGATTGTTTTTCACCTCTTTTGTGGGAGTCGGTTGTTCTTGGTGACAGAAGGGATTAGAAACCGAACCAAAAAAGAATTTCCTGCTGAGCCATTTATCACCGCCGCAAACCTCCTTTCTAGGAAAGAAATCTTTTTTTCTCTATTTATGGATATTCTAAGCGTTATTCAAGAAAGGTAATTTTTTCACCCTTATTGCAATTAATGGACATCATAGTTATATAGAATGCCATTTGGAATGAACTGGCAATCTCTAGCTGAGATGGCGGGTCTGTTTTAGGCCTACGTCTTAGCAGTTTATATCACTTTTCGTGTTTATGTGTGAGGTATCTTAGACACGCTGAGGTAGGTGTCCATTTGGAGGAAGGGAGTATACTCAACCATTAATTCTACACATGGATCCATCTAGTGCTGAAGTCCTGAGTCAACACGTCGATTCGAATATTATCATCTAGGGACGAGAGTCGTTTTATCTCGGCAAGTTTGAAGAGATCTTAGTGTCCATGGTTCCGCAGAAATATTGCCCGATTGATATTAGCAGCGCTTTTGTCAACTGAGTTGGAAACGAATTCCCTTGTTGGCCAACTATTAGATGCTTTTACAAATTTTCATTTAACTTGCAATGTTCTTATGCATGTATATTTTTTAAAAAAATTCTTTAAAATTCAAAATTTGTACTCAAATTTTAAGGCACTTCCTCACATCTGATAGAGCTGAAGTTTTTCATAAACCTATAACTCAAATAACAATACAATTCAATGGTATGCTCAAGTAGTGACGAGCTTAGGGGATGGAACCGGAGTTTACACTTTTTACTCGAATATTATCCACTTTCTATCATCAGATCGTGCTGAAATTTTACATACACGTAAAAGTCACGCAATTACTTTTTAGTCTTAAATTTCCAGATTAAAAAGAATAAAACAAACTTAAAAAAAATGTTTGTAAACAAACTTTTATTCAAAGATGGACTAAAATATATACGAACATTTCTACCTACTACTAAAAATACTTTTTAAACGGAAAATGATATGTAATTTATAAAAATTAAGGCTTAAATTATTTCTTTTATCCCATACATAAGTAAATAGTTAAATTTTACATTATTTTGCAATTAAAAAAATATTTTTATACCTTTTAGTCGATATTTAAATAAAAGCACGTATAATTTTTTTTACTTGTATTTATTACTTCTGTTGCTATTAGCTGTGAATTGCGGTGGAGGATCGCTGGTGGAGGATCTGTATTTTAGCTCCATTGATAAACTTTCACATTCATTCGTTTAGCCGACGTCCATCCGTGTCTCTTGGACACTGATCCTCCCAGTAGTAGGTAGAAATGTTCGCAGGTAGATCATCGAGATCGTGGTAGTTTTGTAGGTGATCTGCATCCATGTTGGAAATCCAACATAATGAAAAAACCTTAGTAGGAACCAAGCCGATGCGGTGAAAGCGTGTTTGTAGATATTCATGGCCAGTCGAAGGCGGAAGCGAACAGTATGTAGGGCAATTATTACTTTGTGCTAAAATGCATATTTGGGAGTCGATGGAAAAAAACAACTTATCTTGGAAGTAGATTAAGATCTAGTTATTGTTTAGCAGCTTCTTGAATGACACACACACTTCCCTGTCATAATTGTTTGTGGCTTTTCCCACAACTAGGGAGTTTTCAAAGAGATGGTTATATCATCCGGTTTTCTTTTCAAGTAAATAAGAGCCACCGATGTAACGTGAAGTCATTTGCTTTGCGCATATTATGTATGAATGGTTTCTAAGACACATGATTTGAGTTCCAAAAAATTAGCTCCTACCTTGATCGAATTTAAATTAAGAAGATCGATTCATTTGCTCGGTAGGACTGATGTAACTGTCGTAAAGTGCTGTAGAAGTGGGTAGTAGTATTCTAGGGACTCAGTAGAAATGTACCACTTATTCGTTAAAGGTCTACGTGTTAAAGGCGACGTTTGCCTTTTCAGACGTTGAGTTGAAAGTTTGTATCTGTTCTAGGGGTTTAAATTAACTCTCTTTATTCTCTCCAGAAATTTGAGGATCTGTTTGTCCCTCCAGTATTCAAGAAGATGATCGTAATGAGGATTAGTTTGACCGTAATGAGGATGGATTTATCTCCTCCAGTAATTATTCTGAGGTTGTTGTTTTGTACCACAACGAATTTAGACTGACATCGTATTTTGTTGGTTTTGCTTGTTAAGGAAACTACCTCGCTGTCATATTCCGTCACCTGACGAACGTAAGTTTTGTAAACTATAGTCAAGATATCTTGAGTGGTTGGAGCTACTTAGGCAGAGGGCCGGTTTCCTTTTCTTTAAAAGACAACTTATTTTAGCTATTCTCCATTTTTGGGGTACCCTTGCTTTCTAAGTTAGGCAGATTCATTTAAGATAACTCTTTATGAAAAACGAGGTATTCCTGCTCAGTTTGACGCGAGTCGGCTACTCTTACAGCGATTCGTTTCCTCTCCTTCGATGTAACATGAAGCTTACTGAAGGCTATATAATGTTTGCATTCGGCCTTTGCCATTTTACAAGCTCTGGACAGTTGGTTGCCATTCAGAGTTATTGTTACCCATTGGCTGCTGGATTTTCATTATTTAGTCTGGACAAACATTTATGAGCCGTAAAATCATCCTTAGAGCTTAACTACAAATGATCTACAGGATATCTATTTTGATTTTTTTTATAATGCGTTTTAGTTAGCTTGGGCTTTTCTTATCTGGGTACAGTCGTCAGTGTTATAGCTGCGTTTTGCTAGCGTCTCGCTGTATTTCTAACTTCCCCGAGGATATTTAAAGATTTGTTCCAAAAAGGTTTATATCTCTTGGCTTGCCCTCTAGGCACGCTCTCTCGAGCTGCTCGTAGCACTCCTTTTACAAAAAGATAGGCTGGTATGTCGGGGTTTTCATCCAACAGATTTTCAACAGTATCATTTAATATAGAAAAGTTTTCCCATCCAATCTCTTTCAAGTTCCAACAGCTAAACTTTTGTTTTGGAGGCTGCATATTTTTGCTATGGATTTATATTTTCATAAAGCGGAGGTTATACCCTTCTATAGTATCTTAAAGAAAAAGGTCAGCTCTGGAGATCAAAGTTGCGTTTGCCAGTGCTAGGTCTGGAGTGCTTGTAAGTCCAACAAATGAATGAAAATTTGGTTTATTTGGTCAGAAGGAGTTTTAATAAGGTCAAAATTATCAGATTTTCTACTGACTTGCCTGTGGCGTTTGTAGAAATGTAATTCCAACGGGCTGATTGGGCGTTGAAGTCCCCAATTATTCTGCTGTTTCGATCTTGGCTTAGATCAGGGATCTCATGGAGGTTAGAGATGAACTTCGGTGGGTTATGGAGGCCATACGCTTTAAAAAGAACCCATTTCTTTCAGGTATGAATCCAGATTTCTTATATGGTCATCATTGTGTAGGGTGTCATTGTCATCCGTCTCATGAAAAAAGATAATTTTATTGACTATCTGATTTACAAAAACCATAATGCCAGTGGCTACTTGTCTGGATCGCTTGACGAGAGACATTAAGTAATTTGCTAATTCATAAAAACATGTGGCTTCTGAAGAAGCGATGAATTTGACGATTATGATTTTGTCTGTGTCACATTTGAAAACAGCAACGAGCTCATTAACGTTGAGTCACAATATCTGTTGCTCCTTACGACCATATACATTTGAATCGATTCGTTCAGATTTCCTCTATTTGAGCTTCAGTCTTACGGACTCTGTTACTGCAATACATCCACACATTTCGAATTACCCTAAACTGATGATAAAGGATCAGTGGTTGAAAGTTCTAATATCATTTGATTCGATGTATTATTTTATCATGAATTTTGGTTGGTTAGTTTTATTAACGTCGCACTAGAAGCAACACAACTATTGGCGACCGACCTCGTAATTTTGACGTCCTCGGTCAAGTGAAGAGGACGACAACTGAGCGGGCGCCTCCCTCTTCGAACTTCCACACCACTCTAAAGGGAGGATTTTGAGCCACGACATATTTAACGGTCATCAGCCCCATTTACAAGGTGAGTCCTTAGCTGCATCAAGACTGGAATCGACGAAAACCATCGGCCACGAATCCGCTACCATGACCACTAGACTACCGTGACTACTTCGTCATGAAGATTCACACACACTTTTCACACACATTCCTGATATGTCCTCTTAGTTTAAATAAATTTTTTGCTTTCCCCATAAAATTTACTTCTTGAACATTGGTCTCCTAACTATTTTAATAATTAGGAAACTAAATCTATTAAATTTGTTTATTTGTTTTCTTGCTAACAAAGCTAATTTTTAATCCTTTCGACAAAATTACTTATTTGAAGTTTAATGTAGCTGTCGAAAAAAACAGCTTGTTTTTAATTATTATTCGAGAAACGTTCATTATATCTTATTAATTGTTAGTATAGTTACTTACTTAAATCAATTTATTTTTTCGGACTTTTAATGCAACTTCTTATAATAAACAGACTCTACTTCTTTTTAAGTAGAATTCTTATCAAAAGTTTCTTTCGAGTTTTTTTTTTTTTGCAATAAAAGACTTCTATTCAAAAATTCTAATTATACAATTTTGTTCAAATTCGTTGGAATATTTTTTTCTTGAGAATCTTTTATTTCAGGAGCTTGCACATTCAAAAAAACTGCTCATTATTCTCTAAAACTCTTACTTTTTTTTTCAAAAAATATTTAAAATTTTAATCGCATTCGAGCCTTGTAGTGTTTGAAGCACTTTTTTTTTCTCTTTTATCGTTCCATGATAAAACGAAAAAAGAAAGAAACCATCTTTTCTGAGAGAAAAAGAACTGGATAGACTAAAAGAATATTTAGTAACTTGCATGCAAAAAAAAGAATTTTCTTTCCAGAAGCAACCGACAAAAAACTCGCATTTATTCAGAAAACAAAAAAAAAAATGTTCAATGAAAAAATCATGTATTTTAAAATTATTTTAGCAATGGGTAGAGACTGAATATTTAGTTGTATTTTAAAAGGCAATAAGCATTTTACTGTATTTCTTAATTACCTTATCTTAGCACGTAATTTGTTACAAATATCCTAATTTGATGTTAAATGAATCTTTTAATTACCTTATCTTAGAATGTAATTAGTTACAAATATCATAATTTGATGTTAAATGAATTTTTTAATGTATAGAAATTCATAAAAGCAGATATTCTTTCAAACACCATTACATGGACTGGATAAGAATAAGTGACACTTTCTGTTAAATTATTTTTAATTTTTATTTTTTAATCGATAAATTACAGATTGATAACAAAAGACTGATCATAGAAGATTGTTAGTAAAAACATCCATAATTAGATATATTATCATAATGATTAAATATGTGAAACGGAATTTATTGTAAATATAGTATTTCTAATCAAAATAATTAAGCTTTTATTATAAGAAAATCAAATTTATGTCGTAATCAATAAAAATGCCAAATTTGAAGTTTTATTTTTTTAATTCAAAATAGTTATGATTATGTGTTCATTTTAAACAAATAGGAAGGAAATTTTAAAAATTTCTATATATATATATATATACAAGGTTACCATTACAACGCTCCATGCGAATCTTCCATTGTTCGAGACAGTGCTGGAAGTCTTTTGTCAGCTCCTTGAAGGACTCATGCCACTTCCTGTTTCACAGCTTCAACGGACTCAAAATGTTTTTCCCTTTTAATACAGATTTCACCTAAGGAAACAGGAAGAAGTTGCTTGGCACAAGATCCGGAGAATAATTTAAGTGATCTAACACTGGGTTGCTGTACTTGGCTAGAAACCTCATGACAGACAATACAGAATGAC